>QJPP01004639.1:0-31030 GCA_003996215.1 Jaltomata sinuosa
CTTTTTTATTCCTTGATTCTAGTACAAGGGGGCGCCTCTTTATTGACAATCTTTTAGTTTTCTTTTTTCAATCTTTTCATCTTTCTTTATTTTTCTTTTCTTTTCTTAGGCGTTTACACCCGGGATTTTCATTCTATTCAACAACAATCATCTCCACCTCTTTTTCTTCTCCTTTTACACTGTAGTAGCCACCCTCAACTTAGGCTGAATTGCCTACGTCAAGGTGCCACAATAGTCCATTGGTAGACCAGGGCCAAAAACAGGTTTACCTTCTAAGTAGCCCACCTCAACTTAGGTTGTGTTGCTTACGTTGAGGTGCACGCTATGTCCAAGGAAAGGCCAGGGGCGCAAAATAGGAGTTCAAAGTTAAACAGGAATGGTGACAGGTATTGAAAAGAACGAGGTCAATTATGGCTCGAATAGGGATCAAGGGATTCTTTGTATTTGGACGGTCATATAGGCTAAGTGGACTGCATCAAAAAGGGCCTGCGATCCTTTCCTAAGCAACCAACTTCAAACTTAACAAAATAGACCGGGCAAGTTCTAGGTGCATGCACAGAGTAAGAATTTATAACAATTAATCTCACACACTCTTAGCACCAAGAAACTATATCGCTACCAACTATCAAACAACCGCTCGGCTTAAGCATACTCATTCTAATCATATTCACACAATGACATTCAAGGATCCAGACAGTCAATCGTTTCAACATAAGCTCAAAACCATAAAAATTTTAAAGGGGCTTCGTTTGCTAAGAAATCGCATGCTTTGCTATAGAAAAAAAAAAATTTTAAAAAAAATTTAAAACAACAACCTAAACATGCCGGTTCTACTAGATAGCACACCGTAGGGAAAAGAAATCGGCAACAAAAACCCTTGGTGGTGACTCACAGGTTTCCCAACACCCTCAACTTAGACTTATGCATTGTCCCCAATGCATATATATGAAAGCTAAAAACTGTGAGAATAAAGGAATACCTGTGAAGTCGATATGACTCAAATTTCGAAATGATGTTGGAGACCGCCAGGGTCTCCAAAACAAGAGAACTCAATGGAGTGTTTGCACGCGCTGCTGATTCGATGTTGCTGTCCAACTTCTTCTTTTGTTGGCTCCGCAGCTAGTCGTGACCGCTTCTTCGCTCTTTCTTTGCAGATTCTCTTGCGGTGTTTTCGCTTTCTTGATTTAATCTCACCGCCTTCCTCTACATGTTTATGCTCTCGCACCATACTTCTTACCACAGCTAGAGTCTCGACCAAACTCTTCTCCTCACGGTGCACATCCGCAGGGGCTTCCTCAATAGCATTGATGACCGCGACCACTCTCATGTCACTTGGTCGCTTCATCAGCTTGGTCACATCGAACTTGACCATTTCATTGTTCAATCGGAAGGTCAGTTCGTTTTTCTCCATGTCAACCAAAACTCTCACCGTAGCTAACAATGGTCGTCCCAAGATTATGGGAACTTTGAAGTCCACTTCACAATCCAAAATTACAAAGTCAGCTGGGAAGATAAGCTTACCAATCTTTACTAGCACATCAGACAATACTCCAACAGGTCGTTTTATCGAACGGTCAGCCATCATCACTCTCATGGACGTTGGTTTAGGAGCTCCCAAACCTAATTTGTTATACACTGCTAGCGGCATCAAATTGATACTAGCACCAAGGTCACACATAGCTCTCCCGAAGTTGAGCTTCCCGATAGTACATGGAACAGTGAACGCACCTGGACCATCCTTCTTTTCAACTAACGACCTTGAAGAGATAGCGCTGCAGTGATGGAGGTTGTCTTCCGGTTCAAAACTCACCGTCCTCTTCTTTGTGATCAAGTCCTTCATGAACTTGGCATAACCGGGCATTTGTTCCAGCGCTTCCACCAATGGTATGTTTATTGAAATTTGTTTCAACATGGTGATGAAGTTCAGGAACTTACCGTCGTCAGCTTTCTTTTTCAACCTCTGGGGGAAAGGAGGTGGGTGTCGAAACATCATAGTTGGAAGCTTTTCAGCTTCCTTGCGTTTCTCTGCGGGCTTTGGCGTTTCCTCCTCTACCGCCTCTTTATCATCCACACTATCATCTTGAGCATGAATTACCGGATGTGATTCCGGTAATACTTTTCCGCTTCTTGTGGTGATCGTCATACAGCTTGCATCATTCTGCGGATGAGTGGTGTCGCTCGGCAAAGTACCTATTTTCCTTGGGTTTAGAGATGCCGAGATGTGACCCACTTGCTGCTCTAGTTGCTTGATCGCGGTTGAGTGTGACTCCACTACCAGACTCAATGTTGATAACTCATTCTGCATTGCCTTTACCCCAGAGTCGGTCGATTCCACCTTAAGCAACATCTTCGCCATCATGTTCTCAAGTTTGGACGTCTCAGCCTCGCTGCCAGCTTTATCCCGATTACCAGGTGGTATATACAACCCACCTCTATCGGTGTTGTTCCTCCAGTTTCCTTGGTTGCGATTTTTGTAGCCACCATTCTCATAGTGGTTGTCTCTTGGATAGTTCCGACCTTGGTTTCCCTGGCCATTGGCCTGGAAACCCCCCAAGTAATTTGCTTCCTCAGTCTCTATACCTTGGGAACCCACAGCTTGTACCTTCTCTATACTTCCTGACGTCAAGTGCCTTGTCAAGAGATCCAACTGCGTTTTTAGATGCGCCATGTCTTGGTCGCGTTCCTCCTCTCTTCTGCGCTGCTCAGCTGACATACCAACTGTATAGGTGCTAGCTGCACCCTCTGAATCTCGTGTGTGCCAGGCCCTGTTGGTCTTGGTGAGCCTGTCTAGAATAGCTGTGGCGTCGGCAAAAGTGCGACCCATAAACGCTCCACCTGCTGCGTTATCCAATGTCGGCTTGGTAGCCGAATTTAGTGCCCGGTAGAATGTCTGCATTAAGAATTCGTTGTTCAGCTGATGGTTGGGGCACTGTGTCAGTTTCTTCTTAAATCGCAACCAAGTCTCGTGCAGTGCTTCGTGCGGTTGCTGCCTGAAGTTGCTAATCTCGTCCCTCAATTGTATCATCCGAGAGGGAGGAAAGAACCTTTCTAGGAAAGCTCCTCTCAACTCTCCCCACGTTGCGATAGAGTCGGGGGTCAATTCTGTCAACCACAACGCTGCCTCATCAGACAGAGACAACGGAAACAATCTGAGCCTGATCGCTGTCTGACTTACTCCTGGCAGTTCGAACGATTTGCAGATCCCCACAAAATTCATCAAGTGCTGGTTTGGATCGTCACCAGCAACACCGCGGAACACTCCTCTCAAGTTCAACAGTTGGATCATCGTGCTAGTGATGTTGAACTTGGCTCCGGGCGGTAGCGGTGGAACAATAATGGCGCCCGTAGCGCCAGCTCCATCTAAGTCAAGATCCTCATCATTCCGTACCACATCATCCTGCAGACCACATCATCCTGCAGACCACCAGCATTCAGATTTTGTTGGGCCTGTAGTTCCGCAGCGATCCTCGCTGCCTCTAGTTGTGCGGCCATATTCCGCCTCAATGTTCTCGCAAGTTCGGGGTCGTAAGGTACAATTTGTTCCCCTGAACCTCGGGTACTTGGCATGCACAACCTGTACCCTGTTCAAAAACAAAAACAACAAACAAAAAATAAAAGCAGGAAATTATGACTAAAAGTCAACTAGACACACCAGACTTAATCAAAAACCGTATTCCCCGGCAACGGCGCCATTTTTGATAACGCTCAAACTACACCTCAATTTAAGAAGCGTAAGCGATCGTTGTCAAATATATAACCCAACAAGGTTGGGGTCGAATCCCACAGAGAATATGGTTATGATTAAGACTTTAGTGAAGTATGTGACTAGTCGTCAATCGTTTCCAGTAAATAAAAGGGGGGGTTTTGTAATCAAATTGTAAACAAAACAATAATAAACGTAGGAGTTTAAATCAGTATGAGAGAATGCGAACTAGGGACGTGGTCACCATGGCGTTGTAACCATGTCGATTCTAGGCTTAACTGGGTTCTTTCTATATGCGTGTCACGATGTGATTGCGTCAATTGTATCGTCTAAACGTCTCTCGACCAAATAAACAAATTTCCTTTTATCTTCTCTCGATCTCAAAAAGATGTGCTTTTTAGCTCTCAATCCTAACATCAAGTTGATTAATCCAGTTACGGCATTAATCTTTAAGACGAGAGTTGGTAGTCTCGAATCCTTGTTGTTAATCAAGTTTCTCGGTTTTAATCTCTTTCTCAAGCAAATTAAACCTAGGCATGTTCTAATGTTTGCAACCCACTAGAAAACGTGACATAATGTATGATTAACAACGTGACAATACATAAATCGAACCCAACGCAACCCGGAATCTATATTGCTACGTTTGCCATGGCTCCCACAACCCTAGTTGCGGGAGTTTTAGTTAATCATGCTATAAAGAAAAGAGAAGAGAATTGAATTCATAATAAGGAGAAGAAGTTCTTACAATATAATGAAAACCAATCTTCAATAATCCAAGACAAGAAAAACCAAGAACTCACGAACACGAATTCAAGAATCCGAAAATGTGTTGTTGCTCTCAAACAATGACTAAAAACTGTTCTAAAACTATTCGGTGAATTCTAATTACATAAACCTATCATAGGGTATTTATAGGAGTCAAAGAAACCAAATCCAAAATGGGCTAGGAATCCCCAAAACGCGGGTCGCCGACGTAAGCCACTGCCTTAGCGTGACGGTCAGGCTGACGGACCGTCACTGCCTTGACGGACCGTCGCCTGGACCGTCAGCCTTAGGCAGTGGCACTGTCCCTTTGCTGCCTTGGAGTGACGGTCCCAGTGACGGACCGTCACATGTGTGACGGGCCGTCACTCAGGCCGTCACACTTAGGCAGAGTGCTCTTTTTCGCGTATTTCCGTCCGTTTCCGTGTTTGTTTCCATTTCCTACAAATACAACATAAAAACATCAAAAACAACAATGGTTGCTTGAAAACGTACGATTGTTCTTAGTAAAAAAGAGTCGAAAGTGACGTAAATTAGCGTCACATCAAAACCCTCATCCAACTGAACTGAATCCCACTACAACACATGAGATTCATCTGGGATATACCGATGCAGCATCGAAACATGAAACACAGGATGTATAGCCGAAAACATCGGAGGTAAGGCTAACTGATAGGCAACGCTACCAACCCTCTGCAGAATCTCAAACGGCCCAATGTACCTGGGGCTAAGCTTGCCCCGCCTACCAAATCTCATCACGCCCTTCATGGGTGATACACGGAGAAACACCAATTCACCGACACTAAACTCCAAGGCACGAAGCCTACGATCAGCATAACTCTTCTGCCTGCTCTGAGCTGCCCGAAGTCTATCCTGAATCACTCGGACTCGGTCTAAGGAATCTCGAAGCAAATCTGTGCTCTGTGGCCCAGCACTGAAACCATCAAACCAACCTACAGGTGATCTGCAACGCTTGCCATACAAAGCCTCAAAAGGTGCCATGCCGATACTCAAATGGAAACTGTTATTATAAGCAAACTCTGCCAAGGGAACAAACTGATCCCAAGAACCTCCAAAGTCAAGAACACAGGCTCGAAGCATGTCCTCCAAAATCTGAATGGTCCTCTCGGACTGGCCATCTGTCTGAGGGTGGAAAGCGGTGCAAAGATGAACCTCTGTACCCAAGTCTCGCTGAATAGCCCTCCAGAACTGAGATGTGAACTGAGTGCCGCGGTCTAAAATAATAGAAGCTGGGACCCCATGCAATCGAACAATCTCACGAAGGTAGATCTGAGCTAACCTCTCTGCGCCATAAGAAGTCTGAACTGGCAAGAAATGTGCTGACTTAGTCAGCCTATCAACAATCACCCATATGGAATCAAACCCATGAGAAGTACGAGGCAAACCAACAACGAAGTCCATAGTAATCCCTTCCCACTTCCACTCAGGAATGGGAAGTCGCTGCATCAAACCACCAGGTCTCATGTGCTCGAACTTAACCTGCTGACAGTTCAAGCACCGAGATACGAACTCTGCTATATCCCGCTTCATACCACTCCACCAGTAAAGCTGCCTCAAGTCTCTATACATCTTTGCTGTGCCAGGGTGAATGGAGTATCTAGTACAATGTGCCTCACGAAGTATCAACTGAATCAAATCACTAGCCCTCGGAACACAAAGGCGACTATCATACCTCAGAACCCCATCTGAATCTAGAGTAGCCCGACTGGTCTCACCCTGAACAACCCGATCACGAAGGTCACACAACTGCTGATCCTCAAACTGACGGCTCTGAATCTGATCAATCAAAGTAGAACGAACCTCAACACTGGCAAGAACTCTGCTAGGATCCGACAAGTCAAGCCTAACCAAACGGTTAGCCAAGGACTGGATGTCCAAGGCCAACGGCCGCTCTGAAACTGAAAGAGAAGCTAGGCTACCCATACTCACTGTCTTCCGACTCAAGGCATCCGCTACCACGTTTGCCTTGCCCGGATGATACAGAATAGTGAAGTCATAGTCCTTCAGTAACTCGACCCATCTCCTCTGTCTCGAGTTCAACTCCCGCTGACTCGTGATATACTGAAGACTACGGTGATCGGTGAAGATATCACAGTGAACTCCATATAAGTAATGCCTCCAGATCTTGAGCGCGAAAACTACTGCCGCCAACTCTAAATCATGAGTGGGGTAGTTGCGCTCGTGAACCTTCAGCTGCCTCGACGCATATGCTATTACTCGACCCTGCTGCATCAACACACAACCAAGACCAACCCCAGAAGCATCACAATACACGGAGAAGCTCTGACCCTCAACCGGCAAAGTCAAAACTGGAGCTGAAGTCAATAAGGCCTTAAGCCTCTGGAAGCTATCCTCACACTGATCCGACCACTGAAATGGGACATCCTTCCTAGTCAGCATAGTCAAGGGTGCTGCTATGGAAGAAAATCCCTCAACGAACCGTCTGTAGTAACCCGCTAACCCAATAAAGCTGCGAACCTCAGTAACAGTAGTAGGTCTAGGCCACTCACAAACCGCTGAAATCTTTCCCGGATCAACCCTAATCCCATCCTTAGACACCACGTGCCCTAGGAATGCAACTGACTCAAGCCAAAACTCACACTTTGAGAACTTGGCATAAAGCCGATGATCTCTCAAAGTCTGGAGTATAACCCTCAAGTGCTGCTCATGCTCATCTCTACTACGCGAGTATACCAAGATGTCGTCTATAAAAACTATCACAAATGAGTCCAAATACGGGCCAAGAACCCTGTGCATCAAGTTCATAAAGGCTGCGGGGGCATTAGTCAACCCAAAAGACATCACCAGGAACTCATAATGGCCATAACGTGTCCTGAATGCTGTCTTAGGGATGTCCTCCGCCCTAATCCTCAACTGATGGTAGCCGGACCTCAAATCAATCTTTCGAAAACACGACTGAACCCTGAAGCTGATCGAACAAATCATCAATCCTCGGCAACGGATACCTATTCTTCACTGTCACCCTATTCAGCTGCCGATAATCAATACACATGCGCATCGACCCATCCTTCTTCTTAACGAAGAGAACAGGAGCACCCCAAGGCGACACACTAGGTCTAATAAACCCCTTAGCTAACAGATCCTGGAGCTGCTCCTTAAGCTCCCTCAACTCAGCAGGAGCCATACGGTAAGGAGAAATAGAAATGGGCCTAGTGGCCGGCTCTAGCTCAATAGCAAAATCAATATCTCTCTCAGGTGGAAGGCCTGGCAGGTCGGTAGGAAACACATCGAGGAAGTCTCTAAGCACAGGAACAGACTCAGGAGAAGTGGGGTCAGCACTAACATCTCGGACATATGCTAGATAAGCTAAACACTCCGTACGGGCAATCAACTTACCTAGCTGAAGACCAAGAGATTGATCCCAGATGAGTATGCCCATGGTAACAGAACGCCTGGCTACACAACCGGGGATACACCGGCACGGCTATGGTACGATGAGATACTTGGCATAACAATCTCCAAAACCACTACGGTGAGGTGATAAGTCCGATGACACCGGCAGTATAGCACATCAAAAATCCAAATATCAAGAGATCATCAAATCACCCCAAGTCTCTGAATCACCATAGATAACATCATGATCCTCACAATTCCGATCCACTATCTAAAGAATCTCCCTACCGGGTGGTCGAAAACAGAAACCAGGAACAGATAAATGGCCTCACTAGCCAACCCAAACAAAGGCACAAAGTAGACAGAAGCATATGAACAAGGGATCCAGGTGATTCAAAATAAAGCCATAGCAGACTGATGGCACACAGAAATCGTACCTGTAATCACAGCATCTGAGGCCTCTGCCTCTGGTCTCCTAGGGACCGCGTAAAACTGACGACGACCTCCACCTGCCCGACCGCCATCCCTACCACCTACTCTGCCACGCGGAGCACTACCTCTACTCTGACGACCACCCCCTCTAGCTGGGGGCTGAACTACTCGTAAAGGCTCGGCCAACTGAACTGTACCCTGCTGAGGGCAATCTCTAGCAAAATGACCTATCGCACCACAAGTAAAACAAGCCCCTAACGGCCTACTCTGTCGAGAAGAACCAGCAAATCCCGTATGACCACCACGACCTGATGCCCCAGAAACTGTACCCCTCGAAGACTGGCCGTCATAGCCCTGATGGCTGCTCTGACCCTGCTCGAACTGGGTACTACCAAAGGTATGAAGGGAAGACTGAACCGGTCGGCTGGACTGACCCTGGTACTGCTGTGGCTGATAACTCCGACTCCACTGGCCAGGATCTCTACCGCCATATCTGGGACCACTATAGACACCCTGATGTCGAGGCCTCTTATCTCTGGACCCCTGATCATGTCTCTGTAAGTCCTCCACGGTGCGCGCATAATCTACAATAGCCTGGAATGACCGACCACTGGCAATCAATATCTCAGCCGGCTGTCTGATCTCTGGCCTCAAATCCCATACAAATCTGCGAATCCTATCTGCCTCGGTAGGAATGATCATAGCTCCGAACGGTGCTAGCTGATGAAAGCGGGTCTCATACTCCGAGATAGTCATAGATCCCTGCGTAAGATGAGTAAACTGCTCCCTGCAACGCTCCCGATCACTCTGGGGTAGGAACTTGGCCATAAAGGCCTCATGAAACTCAGACCAGGTCAAAGGAGGTGATGACGGTGGTCTACAAGCAACATGAGCCCTCCACCATAACTTCGCTGGGCCCTCCAACTGGTAGGTAGTATAACCAACCCCGTGAGTCTCCAACAAACCCAGATGATGCAACATCTTCTCACAGGTGGTAATGAAGTCATGTGGGTCCTGTCCAGAAGTACCCGCAAATCTCGGGGGTGCTAACCTCAAAAATCTGCCCAACGCCTTCTGCTCTGTCTCTGTCATAACTGGGCGAGGAGCAAGAGGTTGTGCAACAGATGGAACCGGAATGACCTCCGCACGGGGAGCCATAGTAGCCGGCTGCGCTCCTAAGCTCTATGCACCCAGGGCTGCCCCCTGAGCGGATGTCTGCGCTACATCAGAAGGCCGCTCTCCAATCACACCCAAAAGCTGTAATAGTAATCCCCGAATGTCTGGAGACGGAGCTGTGGCTGGAGCTGGCACTGGAGCTGGTGCTGGAGCTGGTGGTACCTGGGCTTCCCCCTGAACCACATGCTGCTTGGGCTCTATCTCCACGCTAGCAGCTCTAGCAGGTGCCACTGATCGAGGGCGGCCTCGACCCCTAGCTGGAGTAGGAGGCTCATCCTCGCGTGCTGCCGAAGATCTCGTACGAACCATCTGCGGGAGAATGAAGTAGAACAAATGAGATCTCTAGAAACTTCAAGGGTAGTACGCACGACGCAGAAGCAATGAAAGAGTCGAATTTCCTAAAATGCCACTGTAGCCTCCCAAAGATTGAGTACAGACGTCTCCGCCCCGATCCGTAGGACTCTACTAGACATTGGCTCCTATACCGATGACACCGGTGAACCTAAAGCTCTGATACCAAGTTGTCACGACCCGATTTCTCGGTCATGATGGCACCTACAACCCCCGGTAGGTGAACCAATCCCTGTAGCCCAGAACAGTTAGTCATGGGCTACTATCCAACAAATAAGAGAACAAGACGGATAAAATAGATAACAGGTATATAAGTATATACATATGCGGAAACTAAACCAAACCCCAAGACCTGGTATCATAGTACAGAGCCAAACTACATACATGGAGTACAAGTAAACCAAAACTATATATACAGATGTCTCTGAAGGGAAATAGAGTACATGAAGCAAAAGATAAACTAAAGCTAAGCTCCGATCGCCAAGAGCCCACCTTCAGTCTGAAGTAGTCTTCAACAGATCTCCAAGCACGAATCTCAACGATCTACCGGCGATGGCCCACACTAGGATCTGCACCCAAAGATGCAGGGGGTAGGGGTGAGCACCAAATGCGAAGCATAAGGTACCCAGTAGGTATCATAGGCCGACTGGGCACATATAAGATAAAAGAGCAGTAATAGACAGAATAGAAGCAAGTAGTCACAGAAATCAACGAAAGGTACACAGGAACTAGCCCAGAGGGAAATCAACAGAACCACATATGAGGCTAGCAAGCAGAATATACACACCAAAGGCACAGGTGAAAGTAAGCAATAACGCACCTGGGATCCTTGCAATAACAGTGTATATAAAATAAGTTTACGAAGTGGACGGTATACCGGTAACCTCAAGTGTAAGAAGAAGGGAGAAAGAGTAAATATAGGCATGCTCAGAGACATGAATCAAACTCAACTAATCATAGCAATCTCATACTTATCCATAATAGAGAACAATCCTGTAAGTAAAAAAAATAAAAGTCTACCTACAGTCCCCCGGCCGCCCATACAACCGAGGAACACAAACAAGCGAAAACAAACCCTCCGGCATCCCATACTACCGGAGCGTACAATCAGCAAACAGCAAACAAGGGTGGAACCTCGAACCATGAATGATATGATGCATGAAGATCTCAAGTGCCATAGTATCTCTGTATGGACCTCCTCCGGCGCCGATCCGGCCCAGCAGGTAGGTTCCATGGAAGGACTCTGCCCGTATACCTCTACTCCCCCGTATACCCCTCTTCCGGCACACGCAGCCCGTAGCCCCTGGCCCGGATAGCAAGGTCCATGGAGGTCCCCGACCCCATACCAAAACTCAGTATCAGAACATGTATTAAGATAGAGACCCAGTCTCGATATCAAGATAGAGACCCAGTCTCGAATATGCATGCCCAGACCCTGTCCAGGACTAAAATAGTAGGAAAATATCTCAAAAACCCCTCCAAGGGTGCCCGGGCGTCGCCGGGTCTAAACAGTAAAAAGTCATCTCATGTGCTCGGTCCAACCGAGGCTAAAAATCATCTCAAGTAGTAAGAAAACTCAACTAGCACTCCGGCCCTGCCGAGTCTAGCGATAATCGTAAAACTGATGATTTTAAACCACAAGTGAAATCAACTATTTCCAAATCATTTCCATAAAAAATGGGCCCCCCGGGCCATGCAAGGTTTAGAAAACACTGCCAGTAGGCCCGAAGCCAAAACCACTATAAAACATGGATAAAACCTCTTTATATGCATGGAAATGATATGATCACACACAACAGCTGCCCAGCAGCTTACAATCAACCTATCGACCCTGCACAGGCCCACAGCTACTCAGCAAGCATAACCAGCCTAGAAGGATAATTCTATGCCCGGGACTCGCGGACATTCCCAAAATCCCACCTTCTATGTTCCAGAGTCAACAAGGCCTCGCAGGACCACAAGGGTAAATAACATATATCCGCAAATACTACAAACAACGGAGGAATAAAAATATGCGGACATGAATAAAGCGGTCAAGGTCTGTGGTACCAACCTAATAAACCAACCCAAGGATGCCCATTAATACAATTTTATTCTATATATGCGGAGTCTAAGGAAATTAAACCGTAACCTACCTATCGTCCGACGACAAGCTGCTGGAACAACGATGTCCAAGCTCGAACCACTCCGAGAAAATCCAAAACTAAATCGGAATCGGAATCGGATTTGGGACGGAATAACTTAACGTAGATAATTGATTGAATCTTAATATCGCATCCAAATATCTTCCACACCCAATTACTTTAACTCATAAAGATACGTATAGTAGTACTATTTCTATATGTGTGCAATGCCTAACCCCTTTTGCTAAAGGCAACATATACATATGTATACTTACTGCCAGCAATGGTACATTAGGCAGCCACCACCTTAATTGATTTCCACGTGGGGGGTGTGTGTCAACACCACATCTCCCCTTATCCAATTAATGATGGGTGGGGTCCCCGCTACGTACGTATTCGGGTATTGAATAAATTCGTAGTAAAATAAATATAATATTTTAAATATACCATAATTGATAGAAAATCATCTCCAATAAAACCTACTATATTATAATAATAAATTTAAACATAACTAAATTTACTATCTCCGTTAAAATATTACGGAGTATAAAAACTTTATAAAATAAATACGTATACACTTATATCGTATCAAATATATTTTTCATAAACCTTTAAAATATTTTGAAAAGGAAATAATAATATAATTTTTACCAAATTCAACTTTTAAATAAATATTCAAATACACGCACGATGCAATAAAGTTCTTAAGTTTAGGCTCTAATTCGCCTACGCACGATTTCCGATATTCAAGAATCTCTCGGGATCCTCCCTTATATTTTATCACTGTTTCGGAACTAAATGGCATTTTAAAACGTGACATTGAACTTTAAATCGGGTTAAACCCGACCCGATTCAGCGACCGGTTCGCAACCCGTTTTTCTGCCAGACAGTCCGCGGTATAACAGTCATAACTCTCTTGCTCCCGGAGATTTATTTGAACGTGCGGTTTTGTGCGTTGGAAACTAGACTCGTAGACCTTCGATTTGGTATTTTGGGGGACTTCTAACTCTTTATATATTGAGAGAAAAGGCCTGATACATTTGACCCAAGGTTCAGAAAATTTGTTAAAGGTCTTACGATATCTTTTGTCGATTTGCTTGACTTCAAAACTTAAACGTGGGAATGACCGGAAGGGTCATTACATCAGTATACCAATCATTATAAATTTATTCAAAAGACAGAAAGAAGAGTACTACGTAGTAAGCCAAAAAGAACATGTAATAGATTGTAAATATACACAAGGAAAAGCTAAAATACCCTTGATAACCAAAAGAATTATAAATAAAGAAATACAAGATCTAAAAGCAAGAGATCCAATAAGATACGTACACCTAGGAGGAACAGAAATATTAATAAAAGCTTGTTTTAGAGAAGGAATAGATACACCAATAGAAATATATTTAGCAGACGATAGGATAATAGAACCTATAGAAAAAAGCATAATAAGTGCAGTTAAAGGAAATTTAATATACCAATAAAGATAAAATTTGAAATACACCAAGACAAAAATACAATATTAGGAATAAAATGGTTAGAAAAAATGAAACCATATAGTATAGAAAATAAACAATTAATAATAACATATAATAGTAAGAGAATAATAATAAAAAGAGTTTAAAAAATGAACGAAAGACCACTGTTGTATGAAAATATTAATCATACATCAAACTATCGCTAATCATACTACGAACAGAATATCTAGAAAGAAATTTAAAAGACCATACGAAAAAGACATAATATTAACCCAAGAAATATATTGGTACGCCAAAACACTAAAAGAGTTATACTCTAATTCCTACGATACCTTGTTAGGACAGAAACAAATACACTTAGAACAAATTATACAAGATAAAGAATTGAGTAGTAACCAAAAGGAAATACTACACCAACATATAAAAGAATTAGATATAACCTTATCAACGATTGGATCTAGAATACATCGTTATATCCAACTAATAAGAATAAATATTAATATAAGAAAAAGACAGACGGAATATCTAGGATAATCCAATTAAGGAGACTTGTTCTCAATATATTAAACTTTACATTTACAATTGTAGTAATTTCAACTGACAAAAATGCAATTGCAGATCACCTATCAAGACAAAAGTACTCAGACTGAGGAAACTACTCCAGATATACTCTCAATCCTTACTACGCTTTCCCTGAAAGTGGACAGTATAGGAACGAGATTACAAAAGATAGAGCTAAGTCAGCAGCATGACTCTAAATATGCGGAGCTAAGTCAGCAGCATGACTTTAAATATGCGGAGCTAGAAGGTGACGTTGGGAAACACCTTAAAACCCATAACAGTTTGCTAAATACAGCTGCAGGTACAAGCAAGGCTGCAGAAAACAAACCAGTTAGTACTAAACCATTTACAAATACCAATTTGAACAAGATATTTGAAAAGCCATTTATCCAGAAAAGACAACCCATTGAAATACCAAATGTCATACCCCAAACGACTACTTATGCAAATAGCCTCCACAAAGATAAGAAAATATACAATCATATCACCCAATCCTACATCAACAATATATACAAAATACAAACTTTCCTAAACCTTAAGCCAAGATCTACCACCAACCCCGAAAAACCAGAGCAAGACTACTTAACCCAAAAATTACAAGGATACAACCGGCTGATAGCACAGCCAAAAACAAATCCAAATCTAGTTAGAACCTGTTATAACTACGGATTACTTAGCACCGTATATACATACGACGGCGAAGAGATAAGTGGAATTCCAGAACTCCACAAAGCATTTATTACATATAAACGAATTACAAAAGGAAATTTATTTTTTATAAAATTCTACACAGCACCAGCGGAAATACTATATGATGAAATAAAACCACTAATCCAGGTTGTTAAAATAGGCCTGACTAAAGAAATGATCATACCAGAAGAGATATCGCAACAAGCGGAGATACCAAAAGTTGAGATACCAAGTTTTTATGCAAATAAAAGAATAATTGGTATATCAACAATTATCCAGGAATTAGCTACGAATTATCTACAAGGCAAAGCTATATGGAGTTATTATTCCAGAGACCATTTAATGATCTATGCCAATTCAAGAGAATTACGACAAGCAGATATGGATGAAGTCCAGAAATGGATTTTATCGTTATTAAAACCAGAGTTAGAACCAACAACTAGAGCCTTGAAGACAGGGTTCATTTCAGAAGAACTATTAACCAGATACTGCAAGTTAGTCGGTCAAAAATATCCAGATCATATATGCTCCAAATGCAAAGGAGAAGATAATGTTATTCCAGAAGTTCAGCTTGAATAGATGGACTAACGAAAGAAGGACAGCTTGCACAAAGAAGATATTGACAAAAACAGTTATGTAATTATTGTAATAAGTTTAGTCGTGTAGTGTCGGCCAAAATAAACGGCCAATATATTAGACAGCTGTAAAATGTAAAAGTAAAGTAGTTTGTTTTTATTTAAAAAGTCATAAAGTAGTAGAATAGTATGTCGGCCATATTGTCGGCCATAGGAATAGTAAGAGTCAAGTACTGTACAAATAGTAAAGGCCAGGTACTGTACAAATAGTAAAGGTCGTATAGTAAAGGTCAGGTACTGTAGCATCCGACTTCTATATAAAGAAGTCTTGAAACATAAATAAAATCATCCGATAATCAATTCCTCTCATCTCTCTCTATATTTCAGTATAATTTCCATTCCGCCCAAGATTGTGCATGTAATACCAATGTTTTGTAATTTTTTATCATTTCTTCATGTAAACTTGTCATTCTCATGATGCTGCTTTTTCTCAATTATTCCCTCTAATCTTATTTTATGATAGGATCCTTTTTATATAAGCTTACTATAAACTGGATTATTCAAGACCATGTTTGTTTCGTCACTACTGGCATTGTACTCGGCATGATACTCTTTTTCCTTAAACAGCATTTCTCATACTTTGGTACTCCCTAAAACGGCTTCTTGCCTCGACGGTTTCCCCCTCATGATAGTACTGTTCTTAGAAGTTTTCTCTCCTTTCCAAACATACCAGCAAACTATATAACATGTTTTTGAACAATTCCAATATATAGTAGCAAATATAAAATTTATTCTACCATAACTATGATTATCAGGAATATGTGAGTTTAGCTATGCATATTCATATGACAGTATACCTGCTCGATAATTTTCTCGTTGGAGTTAGCTTTTAATCCTTTGTAATAATATTCTTTAAATGCACATGTATATTCTTCTATATAACACATATTACATATTTCTAATTTTGTCATTAAATTTCTATTTATGATTTTTTCTTTATTTTGTTCTTCATATTCCGTCATTGTACTGCTAAATTCGTTTCTTATTGCTGTTTCATATTTTTGTAGTATTTCTATCGATGTTGTTGCAGCTTCGCCACTCATGTTTTTATTATTTCTTAATGTTTTTATACTTTCTTCTGTTAGATTTAATAACCATAATTTTGTTGTTCCTATTAATGTTCTTTCTATGTATCCTGGTGCTTCTGCTATTGCTATCTTGTTATCTATTAATTGTTTTGCTATATATCCTATCCATAATTGGATAACTTTATTTGTATCTGTTATACAATCTAGATCCAAGAAATTATATTGTCCTATTGATGGAGTTGGTGTCCATTTTTCATTATATTATTTTTTCCATGTTATTTTTTGTTTATCTGAGTTTTCATAACTTTTTGCATAGTATTTTGGACTTGAAACCAAGTCTCTTTTTTCTTCTGATGTGCTAGATTTTTCTTCTACTTTACTCATATTTATTTCTATGTTTTCATCATTTTCTATATTTTTTAATAATTCAGTATATGTTTCACTTGCTTCTGAATTTTGTTCTTCATTAGTTTCATTTATTTCATCTATTACCAATTCTGGTAACTTATGCTCTTCGTTATCTTCTTTTAGTTGTAATTCTTCTTTTAGTTGTAATTCTTCTTTAAGTTGTAATTCTTCTTTAAGTTGTAATTCTTCTTTAAATAATTGTCACGACCCGATTTCTTGGTCATGATGGCACCTACAACCCCCGGTAGGTGTACCAATCCCTGTAGCCCAGAACAGTTAGTAATGGGCTACTATCTAACAAATAAGAGAATAAGACCAATAAAATAGATAACAGGTATATGAATATATACATATGCGGAAACTAAACCAAACCCCAAGACCTGGTATCATAGTACAGAGCCAAACTACATACAGGGAGTGCAAGTAAACCAAAGAATATATACAGATGTCTCTGAATGGTAATAGAGTACATAAGCAAAAGATAAACTAAAGCTAAGCTCCGGTCGCCAAGAGCTCACCCTCAGCCTGAAGTAGTCTCCAACAGATCTCCAAGCACGAATCACAGCGATCTAACGGCGATAGCCCACGCTAGGATCTGCACCCAAAGATGCAGGGGGTAGGGGTGAGCACCAAATGCGAAGCATAAGGTACCCAGTAAGTATCATAGGCCGACTGGGCACATATAAGATAAAAGCGCAGTAATAGACAGAATAGAAGCAAGTAGTCACAGAAATCAACGAAAGATACACAGGAACTAGCCCAGAGGGAAATCAACAGAACCACAGATGAGGCTAGTAAGCAGAATATACACACCAAAGGCACAGGTGAAAGTAAGAAACAACGCACCTGGAATCCTTGCAACAACAGTGTATAAAATAAGGTTACGGAATGGACGGTATACCGGTAACCTCAAGTGTAAGAAGAAGAGAGGAAGAATAATAATAGGCATGCTCAAGACATGAATCAACCCAACTAATCATAACAATCTCAAATCCAGAAACTAACAGTATAGCAGTAACCAATCTCATACTCATCCCTAATAGAGAACAACTCTGTAAGTAAATATCAAAAATCTACCTACAGTCCCCCGGCCGCCTATACAACCGAGGAACACAAACAAGTGAAAACAAACCCTCCGGCATCCCATACTACCGGAGCGTACAATCAGCAAACAGCAAACAAGGGTGGAACCTCGAACCATGAATGATATGATGCATGAAGATCTCAAGTGCCATAGTATCTCTTTATGTACCTCCTCCTCCGGCGCCGATCCGGCCCAGCAGGTAGGTTCCATGGAAGGACTCTGCCCGTATACCTCTACTCCCCCGTATACCTCTCTTCCGGCACACGCAGCCCGTAGCCCTGGCCCGGATAGCAAGGTCCATGGAGGTCCCCGACCCCATACCAAATCTCAGTATCAGAACATATATCAAGATAAAGACCCAGTCTCGATATCAAGATAGAGACCCAGTCTCGAATATGCATGCCCAGACCCTGTCCAGGACTAAAAATAGTAGGAAAATATCTCAAAAACCCCTCCAAGGGTGCCCGGGCGTCGCCGGGTCTAAACAGTAAAAAGTCATCTCAGGTGCTCGGTCCAACCGAGGCTAAAAATCATCTCAAGTAGTAAGAAAACTCAACTAGCACTCCGGCCCTGCCGAGTCTAGTGATAATCGTAAAACTGATGATTTTTAAACCACAAGTGAAATCAACCATTTCCAAATCATTTCCATCAAAAACGGGCCCCCCGGGCCATGCAAGGTTTAGAAAACAGTGTCAGTAGGCCCGAAGCCAAAACCACTTGTAAAACATCGATAAAACCTCTTTATATGCATGGAAATGATATGATCACACACAACAATAGCTGCCCAACAGCTTACAATCAACCTACCGACCCTGCACAGGCCCACAGCTACTCAGCAAGCATAACCAGCCTAGAAGGATAATTCTATGCCCGGGACTCGCGGACATTCCCAAAATCCCACCTTCTATGTTCCAGAGTCAACAAGGCCTCACAGGACCACAAGGGTAAATAAAATATATCCGCAAATACTACAAGCAACGGAGGAATAAAAATAGGCGGACATGAATAAAGCGGTCAAGGTCTGTGGTACCAACCTAATAAACCAACCCAAGGATGCCCATTAATACAATTTCATTCTATATATGCGGAGTCTAGGGAAATTAAACCGTAACCTACCTGTCGTCCGACGACAAGCTGCTGAAACAACAATGTTCAAGCTCGAACCACTCCGAGAAAATCCAAAACTAATCGGAATCGGATTCGGATTTGGGACGGAATAACTTGACGTAGATAATTGATTTTCTTTCGGTGACCAAATAAATAGTCAACAACAAATAATGTTGTTCATGATACATCTCTAAATCAATCCATCATCGAACGACCCATGCAGCGTCCAAATCAAAGAACAACAAACAGTGTATTATATTTGAACATACTGAGTACTGACATAAGGGTGATTTTTTCCAAATGAATGGAACAAGTTTAATACTAATAGTGGTTATGCAGTAAGCATTGTCACAATATTCCACTAAATTTATATATAGCAATTGTTAAGTGGGACAAGTGGCAACATGCTACGTTATTAGCAATATGTTGTCCACCTCTTTTACCTCCACGTGGGGTGGAGGTGGCAACCTCTCATCCCGCTAAGTATAAACTCGGGTATTGCGTAAATTCGTGATAAAATAAATATAATATTTTAAATATACCATAATTATTAGAAAATCATTTCCAATAAAACCTACTATATTATAATAATAATTTTTAACATAATTAAATTTACTATCTCCGTTAAAATATTACGGAGTATGAAAACCTTATAAAATAAATACGTCTACACTTATATTGTATCAAATATATTTTTTATAAACCTTTTAAATATTTTGAAAAGGTAATAATAATATAATTTTTTACCAAATACAACTTTTAAATAAATATTTCAAATATACGCACGATGCTAATAAAGTTCTTAAGTTTAGGCTCGTAATTCGCCTACGCACGATTTCGATATTCAAGAATTCTCTCGGGATCCTCCCTTATATTTTATCACTGTTTCGGAACTGAAATGGCATTTTAAAACGTAAAATTGAAGCTTAAATCGGGTTAAACCCGACCCGATTCGCGACCCGGTTCGCAACCCATTTTCTGCCAGACAGTCCGCGGTAAAACAGTCATAACTCTTTGCTCCGAGATTATTTGAATGAGCGGTTTTGTGCGTTGGAAACTAGACTCGTAGACCTTCGATTTGGTATTTCGGGGGACTTCTAACTCTTTATATATTGGGAGAAAATCCCCGACACATTTGACCCAAAGTTCAGAAAATTTGTTAAAGGTCTTACGATATCTTTTGTCGATTTGCTTGACTTCAAAACTTAAACGTGGAAATGACCGGAAGGGTCATTACATCATCCACTACTAAAAAGGGCTTTCGTCCTCGAAAGTCAAGGTCAAGGGGGTACCTGAAGGCTAAAATAGCTGCGGATACTGATCCCGCATATCTCTCTCGGTCTCCCAGGTAGCCTCCTCGACTGGACGGTGCCTCCACTGAACCTTAACAACCGGGATCTCTCGAGACCTCAATCTCCTGACATCTCTGGCCAAAATAGCTGTCGGCTCCTCAACAAAGGCTAAACCCTCATCCAACTGAACTGAATCCCACTGCAACACATGAGACTCATCTGGGATATACCGACGCAGCATCGAAACATGAAATACAGGATGTATAGCTGAAAACATCGGAGGTAAGGCTAACTGATAGGCAACGCTACCAACCCTCTGCAGAATCTCAAACGGCCCAATGTACCTGGGGCTAAGCTTGCCCCGCCTACCAAATCTCATCACGCCCTTCATGGGCGATACACGGAGAAACACCAAGTCACCGACACTAAACTCCAAGGCACGAAGCCTACGATCAGCATAACTCTTCTGCCTGCTCTGAGCTGCCCGAAGTCTGTCCTGAATCACTCGGACTCGGTCTAAGGAATCTCGAAGCATATCTGTGCTCTGTGGCCCAGCACTAGAACCATCAAACCAACCTACCGGTGATCTGCAACGCCTGCCATACAAAGCCTCAAAAGGTGCCATGCCGATACTCGAATGGAAGCTGTTATTATAAGCAAACTCTGCCAAGGGAACAAACTGATCCCATGAACCTCCAAAGTCGAGAACACAGGCTCGAAGCATGTCCTCCAAAATCTGAATGGTCCTCTCGGACTGGCCATCTGTCTGAGGGTGGAAAGCGGTGCTAAGATGAACCTCTGTACCCAAATCTCGCTGAATAGCCTTCCAGAACTGAGATGTGAACTGAGTGCCGCGATCTGAAATGATAGAAGCTGGGACCCCGTGCAACCGAATAATCTCACGAAGGTAGATCTGAGCTAACCTCTCTGCGCCATAAGAAGTCTGAACTGGCAAGAAATGTGCTGACTTAGTCAGCCTATCAACAATCACCCATAAGGAATCAAACCCATGAGAAGTACGAGGCAAACCAACCACGAAGTCCATAGTAATCCCTTCCCACTTCCACTCAGGGATGGGAAGTCGCTGCATCAAACCACCAGGTCTCATGTGCTCGAACTTAACCTGCTGACAGTTCAAGCACCGAGATACGAACTCTGCTATATCCCGCTTCATACCACTCCACCAGTAAAGCTGCCTCAAGTCTCTATACATCTTTGTTGTGCCAGGGTGAATGGAGTATCTAGTACAATGTGCCTCACGAAGTATCAACTGAATCAAATCACTAATCCTCGGAACACAAAGGCGACTATCAAACCTCAGAACCCCATCTGAATCTAGAGTAGCCCGACTGGTCTCACCCTGAACAACCCGATCACGAAGGTCACACAACTGCTGATCCTCAAACTGACGGCTCTGAATCTGATCAATCAAAGTAGAACGAACCTCAACACTGGCGAGAACTCTGCTAGGATCCGACAAGTCAAGCCTAACCAGACGGTTAGCCAAGGACTGAATGTCCAAGGCCAACGGCCGCTCTGAAACTGAAAGAGAAGCTAGGCTACCCATACTCACTGTCTTCCGACTCAAGGCATCCGCTACCACGTTTGCCTTGCCCGGATGATACAGAATAGTGAAGTCATAGTCCTTCAGTAACTCGACCCATCTCCTCTGTCTCGAGTTCAACTCCCGCTGACTCGTGATATACTGAAGACTACGGTGATCGGTGAAGATATCACAGTGAACTCCATATAAGTAATGCCTCCAGATCTTGAGCGCGAAAACTACCGCCGCCAACTCTAAGTCATGAGTGGGGTAGTTGCGCTCGTGAACCTTCAGCTGCCTCGACGCATATGCTATTACTCGACCCTGCTGCATCAACACACAACCAAGACCAACCCCAGAAGCATCACAATACACGGAGAAGCTCTGACCCTCAACCGGCAAAGTCAAAACTGGAGCTGAAGTCAATAAGGCCTTAAGCCTCTGGAAGCTATCCTCACACTGATCCGACCACTGAAATGGGATATCCTTCCTAGTCAGCATAGTCAAGGGGTGCTGCTATGGAAGAAAATCCCTCAACGAACCGTCTGTAGTAACCCGCTAACCCAATAAAGCTGCGAACCTCAGTAACAGTAGTAGGTCTAGGCCACTCACAAACCGCTGAAATCTTTCCCGGATCAACCCTAATCCCATCCTTAGACACCACGTGCCCTAGGAATGCAACTGACTCAAGCCAAAACTCGCACTTTGAGAACTTGGCATAAAGCCGATGATCTCTCAAAGTCTGGAGTATAACCCTCAAGTGTTGCTCATGCTCATCTCTACTACGCGAGTATAACAAGATGTCGTCTATAAAAACTATCACAAATGAGTCCAAATACGGGCCAAGAACCCTGTGCATGAAGTTCATAAAGGTTGCGGGGGCATTAGTCAACCCAAAAGACATCACTAGGAACTCATAATGGCCATAACGTGTCCTGAATGCTGTCTTAGGAATGTCCTCCGCCCTAATCCTCAACTGATGGTAGCCAGACCTCAAATCAATCTTCGAAAACACGACTGAACCCTGAAGCTGGTCAAACAAATCATCAATCCTCGGCAATGGATACCTATTCTTCACTGTCACCCTATTCAGCTGCCGATAATCAATACACATACGCATCGACCCATCCTTCTTCTTCACGAAGAGAACAGGAGCACCCCAAGGTGACACACTAGGCCTAACAAACCTCTTAGCTAACAGATCCTAGAGCTGCTCCTTAAGCTCCCTCAACTCAGCAGGAGCCATACGGTAAGGAGAAATAGAAATGGGCCTAGTGCCCGGCTCCAACTCAATAGCAAAATCAATATCTCTCTCAGGTGGAAGGCCTGGCAGGTCGGTAGGAAATACATCAAGGAAGTCTCTAACCACAGGAACAGACTCAGGGGAAGTGGGGTCAGCACTAACATCTCGGACATATGCTAGATAAGCTAAACACCCACGGAAAATCAACTTTCTAGCTCGAAGACAAGAGATGATCCCAGATGGTGCATGGCTAACTGAACCCTGCCACACAACCGGGGATACACCGGCAGCAGCTATGGTAATGGTGCTTGGCACATAAATCCAAAACCACACGGGTGATGGGGATAACCAGTTGCCTATGGCCCAGTATCACATCAAAATCTAGCTATCAAGAATCATCAAGTCCTCCCGCAAGTCTGCTGAATCCCAATAGATAACATACATGATCCTCACAATCCGATCCACTACTAAAGAATCTCCTACTGGGGTCGAAACAGAAACAGGAACAGATAATGGCTCACTAGCCAACCCCAAACAAGGCACAAAGTAGGCAGATACATATGAACAAGTGGATCCAGGATCAAATAAAGCCATAGCAGGCTGATGGCACACAAAAATCGTACCTGTAATCACAGCATCTGAGGCCTCTGCCTCTGGTCTCCTAGGGACCGCGTAAAGCTGACGACGACCTCCACCTGCCCGACCGCCATCCCTACCACCTGCTCTGCCACGCGGAGCACTACCTCTACTCTGACGACCACCCCCTCTAGCCGGGGGCTGAACTGCCCGTAAAGGCTCGGCTAACTGAACTGTACCCTGCTGAGGGCAATCTTTAGCAAAATGACCCATCGCACCACAAGTAAAACAAGCCCCTAACGGCCTACTCTGTCGAGATAAACCCGCAAATCCCGAATGACCACCACGACCTGATGCCCCAGAAACTGTACCCCTCGAAGACTGGCCGCCATAGCCCTGATGGCTGCCCTGACCCTGCTCAAACTGGGTACTACCGAAAGTCTGAAGAGAAGCCTGAACCGGTCGGCTGGACTGACCCTGGTACTGCTGTGGCTGATAACTCCGGCTCCACTGGCCAGGACCTCTACCACCATATCTGGAACCACTATAGACACCCTGATGCCGAGGCCTCTTATCTCTGGGCCCCTGATCATGTCGCTGTAAGTCCTCCACAGTGCGGGCATAGTCTACAATGGCCTGGAATGACCGACCACTGGCAATCAATATCTCAGCTGGCTGTCTGATCTCTGGCCTCAAACCCCACACAAATCTGTGAATCCTATCTGCCTCAGTAGGAATGATCATAGCTCCGAATGGTGCTAACTGATGAAAACGGGTCTCATACTCTGAGATAGTCATAGATCCCTGCGTAAGATGAGTAAACTGCTCCCTGCGACACTCCCGATCACTCTGGGGTAGGAACTTGGCCATAAAGGCCTCGTAAAACTCAGACCAGGTCAAAGGAGCTGACGACGGTGGTCTACTAGCAACCTGGGCCCTCCACCATAACTTCGCTGGGCCCTCTAACTGGTAGGTAGTATAACCAACCCCGTGAGTCTCCAATAAACCCAGATGATGCAACATCTCCTCACAGGTGGTAATAAAGTCATGCGGATCCTGTCCAGAAGTACCCGCAAATCTCGGGGGTGCTAACCTCAAAAATCTGCCCAACGCCTTCTACTCTGTCTCTGTCATAACTGGGCGAGGAGCAAGAGGTTGTGCAACAGATGGGACCGGAATGACCTCCGCACGGTGAGCCATAGTAGTCGACTGCGCACCTAAGCTCTGTGCACCCAGGGCTGCCCCCTGAGCAGATGTCTGCGCTACCTCCGAAGGCCGCTCTCCAATCACACCCAAAAGCTGCAATAGTAATCCCCGAATATCTGGAGACTGAGCTGTGGGTGGATCTGGCACAGAAGTGGGCACTGGAGCTGGTACCGGAGCTGGCGCTGGAGCTGGTGGTACCTGGGCTTCCCCCTGAACCTCATGCTGCTCGGGCTCTATCTCCACGCTAGCAGCTCTAGCAGGTGCCACTGTTCGAGGGCGTCCTCGACCCCTAGCTGGAGTAGGAGGCTCATCCTCGCGTGCTGCCATCTGCGGGAGAATGAAGTAGAACAAATGAGATCTCTAGAAACTTCAAGGGTAGTACGCACGACACAGAAGCAATGAAAGAGTCGAATTTCCTAAAATGCCACTGTAGCCTCCCAAAGATTGAGTACGGACGTCTCCGCCCCGATCCGTAGGACTCTACTAGACATTGGCTCCTATACCGATGACACCGGTGAACCTAAAGCTCTGATACCAAGTTGTCACGACCGATTTCTCGGTCATGATGGCACCTACAACCCCCGGTAGGTGTACCAATCCCTGTAGCCCAGAACAGTTAGTAATGGGCTACTATCTAACAAATAAGAGAATAAGACCAATAAAATAGATAACAGGTATATGAATATATACATATGCGGAAACTAAACCAAACTCCAAGACCTGGTATCATAGTACAGAGCCAAACTACATTCATGGAGTACAAGTAAACCAAAACTATATATACAAATGTCTCTGAATGGAAATAGAGTACATGAAGCAGAAGATAAACTAAAGCTAAGCTCCGATCGCCAAGAGCTCACCCTCAGCCTGAGGTAGTCCCAACAGATCTCCAAGCACGAATCACAGCGATCTAACGGCGATGGCCCACGCTAGGATCTGCACCCAAGATGCAGGGGGTAGGGGTGAGCACCAAATGCGAAGCATAAGGTACCCAGTAGGTATCATAGGCCGACTGGGCACATATAAGATAAAAGAGCAGTAATAGACAGAATAGAAGCAAGTAGTCACAGAAATCAACGAAAGGTACACAGGAACTAGCCCAGAGGGAAATCAACAGAACCACAGATGAGGCTAGTAAGCAGAATATACACACCAAAGGCACAGGTGAAAGTAAGAAACAACGCACCTGGGATCCTTGCAACAACAGTGTATACAAAATAAGTTTACGGAATGGACGGTATACCGGTAACCTCAAGTATAAGAAGAAGGGAGAAAGAATAATAATAGGCATGCTCAAGACATGAATCAATACTCAACTAATCATATCAACCTCAAATCCAGAACCTAACACCCTAGCAGTACCAATCTCATACTTATCCATAATAGAGAACAACTCTGTAAGTAAATAACAAAAGTCTACCTACAGTCCCTCGGCCGCCCATACAACCGAGGAACACAAACAAGTGAAAACAAACCCTCCGGCATCCCATACTACCGGAGCGTACAATCAGCAAACAGCAAACAAGGGTGGAACCTCGAACCATGAATGATATGATGCATGAAGATCTCAAGTGCCATAGTATCTCTGTATGTACCTCCTCCGGCGCCGATCCGGCCCAGCAGGTAGGTTCCATGGAAGGACTCTGCCCGTATACCTCTACTCCCCCGTATACCCCTCTTCCGGCACACGCAGCCCGTAGCCCCTGGCCCGGATAGCAAGGTCCATGGAGGTCCCAGACCCCATACCAAATCTCAGTATCAGAACATATATCAAGATAGAGACCCAGTCTCGATATCAAGATAGAGACCCAGTCTCGAATATGCATGCCCAGACCCTGTCCAGGACTAAAAATAGTAGGAAAATATCTCAAAAACCCCTCCAAGGGTGCCCGGGCGTCGCCGGGTCTAAACAGTAAAAAGTCATCTCATGTGCTCGGTCCAACCGAGGCTAAAAATCATCTCAAGTAGTAAGAAACTCAACTAGCACTCCGGCCCTGCCGAGTCTAGTGATAATCGTAAAACTGATGATTTTAAACCACAAGTGAAATCAACCATTTCCAAATCATTTCCATCAAAAACGGCCCCCCGGGCCATGCAAGGTTTAGAAAACAGTGTCAGTAGGCCCGAAGCCAAAACCACTGTAAAACATCGATAAAACCTCTTTATATGCATGGAAATGATATGATCACACACAACAATAGCTGCCCAACAGCTTACAATCAACCTACCGACCCTGCACAGGCCCACAGCTACTCAGCAAGCATAACCAGCCTAGAAGGATAATTCTATGCCCGGGACTCGCGGACATTCCCAAAATCCCACCTTCTATGTTCCAGAGTCAATAAGGCCCTCACAGGACCGCAAGGGTAAATAAATAAAATATATCGCAAATACTACAAACAACGGAGGAATAAAAATAGGCGGACATGAATAAAGCGGTCAAGGTCTGTGGTACCAACCTAATAAACCAACCCAAGGATGCCCATTAATACAATTTTATTCTATATATGCGGAGTCTAGGGAAATTAAACCGTAACCTACCTGTCGTCCGACGACAAGCTGCTGAAACAACAATGTTCAAGCTCGAACCACTCCGAGAAAATCCAAAACTAATCGGAATCGGATTCGGATTTGGGACGGAATAACTTGACGTAGATAATTGATTTTCTTTCGGTGACCAAATAAATAGTCAACAACAAATAATGTTGTTCATGATACATCTCTAAATCAATCCATCATCGAACGACCCATGCAGCGTCCAAATCAAAGAACAACAAACAGTGTATTATATTTGAACATACTGAGTACTGACATAAGGGTGATTTTTCCAAATGAATGGAACAAGTTTAATACTAATAGTGGTTATGCAGTAAGCATTGTCACAATATTCCACTAACTTTATATATAGCAATTGTTAAGTGGGACAAGTGGCAACATGCTACGTTATTAGCAATATGTTGTCCACCTCTTTTACCTCCACGTGGGGTGGAGGTGGCAACCTCTCATCCCGCTAAGTATAAACTCGGGTATTGCGTAAATTCGTGGTAAAATAAATATAATATTTTAAATATACCATAATTATTAGAAAATCATTTCCAATAAAACCTACTATATTATAATAATAATTTTCAACATAATTAAATTTACTATCTCCGTTAAAATATTACGGAGTATGAAAACCTTATAAAATAAATACGTCTACACTTATATTGTATCAAATATATTTTTTATAAACCTTTTAAATATTTTGAAAAGGTAATAATAATATAATTTTTTTACCAAATACAACTTTTAAATAAATATTTCAAATATACGCACGATGCTAATAAAGTTCTTAAGTTTAGGCTCGTAATTCGCCTACGCACGATTTCGATATTGAAGAATTCTCTCGGGATCCTCCCTTATATTTTATCACTGTTTCGGAACTGAAATGGCATTTTAAAACGTAAAATTGAAGCTTAAATCGGGTTAAACCCGACCCGATTCGCGACCCGGTTCGCAACCCATTTTCTGCCAGACAGTCCGCGGTAAAACAGTCATAACTCTTTGCTCCGAGATTATTTGAATGAGCGGTTTTGTGCGTTGGAAACTAGACTCGTAGACCTTCGATTTGGTATTTCGGGGGACTTCTAACTCTTTATATATGGGAGAAAAGCCCCGACACATTTGACCCAAAGTTCAGAAAATTTGTTAAAGGTCTTACGATATCTTTTGTCGATTTGCTTGACTTCAAACTTAAACGTGGAAATGACCGGAAGGGTCATTACACCTATGATACCTACTGGGTACCTTATGCTTCGCATTTGGTGCTCACCCCTACCCCCTGCATCTTTGGGTGCAGATCCTAGCGTGGGCCATCGCCGTTAGATCGTTGTGATTCGTGCTTGGAGATCTGTTGAGGACTACTTCAGGCTGAGGGTGAGCTCTTGGCGATCGGAGCTTAGCTTTAGTTTATCTTTTGCTTCATGTACTCTATTCCCATTCAGAGACATCTGTATATATAGTTTTGGTTTATTTGCACTCCATGTATGTAGTTTTTGCTCTGTACTATGATACCAGGTCTTGGGGTTTAGTTTAGTTTCCGCATATGTATATATTTATACCCCTGTTATCTATTTTATTCGTCTTGTTCCCTTATGTGCTAGATAGTAGCCCATTACTAACTGTTCTGGGCTACGGGGATTGGTTCACCTACCGGGGGTTGTAGGTGCCATCATGACCGAGAAATCGGGTCGTGACAACTTGGTATCAGAGCTTTAGGTTCACCGGTGTCATCAGTATAGGAGCCAATGTCTAGTAGAGTCCTACGGATCGGGGCGAGACGTCCGTACTCAATCTTTGGGAGGCTACAGTGGCATTTTAGGAAATTCGACTCTTTCATTGCTTCTGTGTCGTGCGTACAACCCTTGAAGTTTCTAGGGATCTCATTTGTTCTACTTCATTCTTCCGCAGATGGTTCGTACGAGATCATCGGCAGCACGCGAGGATGAGCCTCCCACTCCAGCTAGGGGTCGAGGACGCCCTCGATCAGTGGCACCTGCTAGAGCTTCTAGCGTGGAGATAGAGCCCGAGCAGCATGTGGTTCAGGGGGCAGCCCAGGTACCACCAGCTCCAGCGCCAGCTCCAGTACCAGCTCCAGTGCACACTTCTGTGCCAGCTTCAGCCGCAGCTCAGTCTCCAGATATTCGGGGGTTAATATTACAGCTTTTGGGTATGATTGGAGAGCGGCCTTCTGAGGTAGCGCAGACATCCGCTCAGGGGGCAGCCCTGGGTGCACAGAGCTCAGGAGCGCAGACTGCTACTATGGCTCCCCGTGCAGAGGTTATTCTGGTTCCATCTGTTGCACAACCTCTTGCTCCTCGCCCAGCTATGACAGAGTCAGAGCAGAAGGCATTGGGTAGGTTTTTGAGGTTAGCACCTCCGAGGTTTGCGGGTACTTCTGGACAGGATCCACATGACTTCATTACCACCTGTGAGGAGATGTTGCATCATCTGGGTTTGTTGGAGACTCACGGGGTTGGTTATACTACCTACCAGTTGGAGGGCCCAACAAAGTTATGGTGGAGGGCTCAGGTTGCTTGTAGACCATTGTCGTCACCTCCTTTGACCTGGTCTGAGTTTTACGAGGCCTTTATGGCCAAGTTCCTACCCCAGAGTGATCGGGAGCGTCGCAGGGAGCAGTTTACTCACCTTGTACAGGGGTCTATGACTATCTCGGAGTATGAGACCCGTTTTCATCAGCTAGCACCGTTCGGAGCAATGATCATCCCTACCGAGGCAGATAGGATTCGCAGATTTGTATGGGGGTTGAGGCCAGAGATCAGGCAGCCAACTGAGATATTGATTGCCAGTGGTCGGTAATTCCAGACTATTGTAGACTATGCCCGTACTGTGGAGGACTTACAGCGACATGATCAGGGGTCCAGAGATAAGAGGCCTCGACATCAGGGTGTCTATAGTGGTTCCAGATATGGTGGTAGAGGTCCTGGCCAGTGGAGCCAGAGTTATCAGCCACAGCAGTACCAGGGTCAGTCCAGCCTACCGGTGCAGGCTTCCCTTCAGACCTTCGGTAGTACCCAGTTCGAGCAGGGTCAAGGCAGCCATCAGGGCTTTAGCGACCAGTCTTCGAGGGGTACAGTTTCTGGGGCATCAGGTCATGGTGGTCATTCGGGATTTACTGGTTCATCTCGACTGAGTAGGCCATCAGGGGTTTGTTTTACTTGTGGTGCGATAGGTCACTTTGCTATAGATTGCCCTCAGCAGGGTACAGTTCAGTTGGCCGAGCCTTTACGGGTAGTTCAGCCCCCGGCTAGAGGGGGTGGTCGTCAGAGTAGAGGTAGTGCTCCGCGTGGCAGAGCAGGTGGTAGGGATGGCGGTCGGGCAGGTGGAGGTCGTCGTCAGTTTTACGTGGTCCCTAGGAGACCAGAGGCAGAGGCCTCAGATGCTGTGATTACAGGTACGATTTCTGTGTGCCATCAGTCTGCTATGGCTTTATTTGATCCTGGATCCACTTGTTCATATGTATCTACCTACTTTGTGCCTTGTTTGGGGTTGGCTAGTGAGCCATTATCTGTTCCTGTTTCTATTTCGACCCCAGTAGGAGATTCTTTAGTAGTGGATCGGATTGTGAAATCCTGTATGTTATCTGTTGGTGATTCAGAGACTTGGGGTGATTTGATGATTCTTGATATGCTAGATTTTGATGTGATACTGGGCATGGACTGGTTATCCCCCCACCGTGTGGTTTTGGATTGTTATGCCAA
>QJPP01004640.1:0-29219 GCA_003996215.1 Jaltomata sinuosa
AAAGATCATGTCACTAGCTAATTCTGGATTGATTCGAGTTACTACAACTATTGGAAGTGATTCGCAGCCTTTAGTCGTTCTACACATGAAGTTTTAGCCAATTGTAACTACTGATTTGGAGAATTCAAACAAAGCTCTGCCAAACTCGCGATCTCAAATTCGAACATCTTTAGATGAGTTTCAATGTGGTTTGACTTCTGGGGTTTACTCAGCTCATGGAGACAATTCTAGTGATACTAATTTGAACAAATTTAATGGAGGAATCATCGCCGGAGTGATCTCAATTCAAGTCAACGGAACTCTACGGAATTGCGGTCAATTTCGACCTGCCTCCGATGAGTTTTCTGGAAATCTAACCACTGGGGTTTCATCCTCATACCAATGCACACCCAACGATCTAATTTTAACTAAAAATGGTGAAGGAATACTCTCCGGTGAAGTTTCAGGCGGCGGCGCCACCGCTAGTGGCGGAGCTCCGGTTAGCATTTCAGGGCAAAAACAGTACCAAATTATTCATGGAGATGATGCAAATGTTTGACCTTACCAAACTCCATTGGAGGAAGCTCAAAGCTCCTCCAATTTTTCTTTCAAATCTAACGGAGTTGAGTTGGCCGGAGACAGCTTTTCGGGAGGGCGAGGCATAAATTTTCAAAGCCAATCTGATCACAAAGCTATTGAGGATGATTTGAGCAACAAAGATTCACCAAAAGAATTTTTTTTCCTCAAATTTGAATTCTACAGATCACAACTTGGCAGTGACAAATGCTAACAGTGAGACTCTTTTGGTGAGCAATCAACTACTTCTCACAAATCAGCATATTGACAAGAATAATCAAACAAGTTCCCCTGCAATTCAAGGTAAGTCTTCTAACTCTAACCGCTTAACTTTCATTGATCCTAATGCCTTAGATGATATTAGAGCTCAATTGCAATCTAATGCAATTGAGCAAAATGCTATTGAACTAACTGCTATTTTGCAAGGAACTAAGGATACTAATGATTATAGCAAGGAAAACCTTACTCCTATTGAGTCTAAGTCGACCCAAAATCCCAAAGGCAAAGTTAGACTCGAGAATGATCACTTGAACCAAGCTTAAAAGCCTTCCAATCCCACCTCTTTTGCTTATCCGTAAGTCTCCAATAACTATGGTAAAAATGACCCTTTGGATCAAAGCAAGCAGCCACCTTCAGTAGATAGTACTACCAAAGATGATAGCAACCCGAATCCTAACGAACAGCCACCCCCAGTTGATACTACTACCAAAGTTGCTAACACCCCGAATCCTAACCACAACCCCAAAAATAAACCTATTCCTGAACCAGCCCCGTTTACTATTGCTCATACTTATGCTACTCATTTAAGGTCCAACCAAGCTAAAAATGAGATCCCTATAGAGCTCTCTACTCCCAAAATCACCACTAGACAAGGTTTTCCTACTGTTATATTCAAAAAAGAAGATTTCATGGTGAAATTGGCAGGAAGATGCAAGTATACTCTAGTTGGAAAGCTTACCAACACGATGCCAAAGATAGAGCTTATAAGGAAGATTTTCATACTCCAGACTTAACTAACGGGAGGGGTCAAGATTGCTCATTTAAATGCAAGACATATCTATATTGATCTTGATAATGAAAATGACCACCTTACCGTTTGGAACAAGCAAAAGATGTATATCGAAGGTCAACTAATGAGATTGCAAGTTTGGACTCCTACATTTAGGCCGGAGGAAGAAACGCCTATAGTTCATATTTGGGTTACTCTTCTGGAACTACCATCGCATTGGTACAACAAGGAATTCATTACGGCTCTTCTCTCACCTATTGGAAAAACTTTGTACTTAGACATGGCCTCTATACAAAAAACAAGAGGTAGTGTGGCTAAAGTACGGTTGCAATTTGATATCACTAAAGAAAGGCCATCTCATGTTTGGATGGGGTTTGATGAAGATGATTTGACTATTGGAAGGTGGCAAGCCATTCAATATGAGGGGATATCGGATTATTGTTCTTATTGCAAACAGCAAGGGCATCTTGTTCATGCATGTAATATGAAGAAAAAATAAGATGATTACAAGAGAAGAAAAGAACTTGAAGCTAAGGCTAAGTTGAAAAACAAGCTGCCACCAGGAGGAAAAAACCATGAAATACCTCCACCAGGTAACTCTCAATCTTTTGATAATAATGCTAATGCTTCTAATATTATTGCTAATGTTTCAGGTATGTCACGCCCCAAACCATGGGAGGCATGACCGACACCCAGAGCCCCAAAAGGCCGAGGGTGCCAAAATAGAGTGTATCTCTGTTGAACCTGCTGGGGGTCTGAGACCGACAAGGTCTCTAAGAATTACAATTTGAAACACTGAAAGCTCAATAGTAGTTAAGCAACTCAAGGCCGACAAGGCTATTATCATAGTAGATAACTAATAACACGGCCGACAAGGCCATACCCAACACTGATGTACATATACACGTCTACAAGCCTCTAGGAGTAAGTAAAATATCTCATATCCAGGACAGGGCCCTGGACTACCCATAAGCTGTACATATACATAACATGGTCAAAATATAAGCTAGACCTCTGACTCATCAGCTCCAGGAAGAATGGAGCTTACCAAAATGGCTGAACTCCGCAACTCCTACTGAAGAGGTCTATCTGGGTTTCTGTCTGGACCTGCAGGCATGAATGCAGCGCCCCCAGGCAATGGGGCGTCAGTACGACAATAATGTACGGGCATGTAAGGTAGAAGCATAAAATCAAGTCGCAAGTAGTAAATCTGAACAAGATAAAATATGAAACTTGTAAACCTTAATTGGTAAGACTCGTTAAGCTCTTTCTCCTTTATTCTTTTTAGAACACAACACATGCATTAACTCACGCTACAACTCACTCTTTATAACCCACACTGAACCACAATAGCGCCTCGGCGCACCCTATATTTAATAGCCTCAATATGGCAGTAGCGCCTCGGCGCACACTATGTATATAATGCCCTCAATATGGCAGTAGCACCTCGGTGCACACTATGTGTATAATGGCCTCAATATGGCAGTAGCACCTCGGTGCACACTATGTATATAATAGCCTCAATATGGCAGTAGCACCTCGGTGCACACTAACACGCCAACCACACATAATAAGTGTATTACTAGATTGACCTTCAAAGCTATTCTTGTTATTTATGAAGGTTCATTTAGATAACTTCTTTAGCCTTGGCTTACTAGGTGTTGGAATCAACATACCAAACACATATAAATGGGGATTTGACTTTCTAACTTTCCTTGTATACTTTCTAAAGCTTGATTAGAGATCACAATACAAAGAAGAAACTTGACGAAAGGATAACTTACATTTCGTGCAAAAAGAATCAGATTTTTATAAGAAGGCGACTTGAATCACCATAATGTATAAATTAGTTCCTTAAGACTTGTTGAGTTACCAAATCAGCTCTCTTACAACAAAATACTCAAATTCCTTCTTTCGGAGATTTAGAGGTCTATTTCTAGATTCATGCCGATAAGGAATAAAGAAGCCTTAACATACCTCGTTCCTTCCGAAGATTGCGCTTACCACAACTTGGACTTTCCCTTATTAAGTTAATCTACAACACAAGGGTATAATGAAGCTAATATTAGCGCTTAAACCTGCTGCAACATTCCCAAAACAGTAGCTAAACATTTCCCGGGCAGATTTACGTATTTTGCATTAATTAAAGGTGTATCGTCACACCTTTCTCCCCTTATCCAATACACATCACACACACACCAACCTACTCCCTCCAATAATACAAAACACATCAAACATCCCCTACACAACCCACCATGCCGAAATACAATAGCAACACATTGAACCCACGACTTCCGATCGCCGTCCCGTGAGTTCTTAACAACAATTCAACAACAATTGTTCATCCGAACTTCAATCCAAAAATATTATTATGGGCAGAGTACTTACCACACTTGAAGGGGTGTTTTTATCCTCTTTTTATTGATGCCTTGAAAAGCTTAAGTACCCCCTACACATACACCAACAAGAGAAGAAGAAATCTCTTAATTGTTACACAATTTCTATGTGTTAAATCTTAAGAAAGGGGCTGCCATAGTTCATGTATTTCTTACCATAGGATATCCTAGCTATATGTAGTATATTAATACCAAGATAACAAGTTGTTTAACTCACCTTAAGCTTGAATGAATCTTGATATTTTTAGAACCCTAAAGGGAGAGAAGGGCTGCCAAAAGGAAAGGAGATAAGAGAGAATTTTTCCAGCTTTTTTGTGATCAATGTTGATCAACAAAAGGCCTGTATAAAGGGACCTTTTTGGCCGACTTTTTGAGTATATTTGGGCCAAAATGGGTCAAGAAACTTGGGCCAAAATTACCCTTTGCTTGGGCCTCGAAAGGGTTAAGTTTTGTGGCTGATTTTGGGCTTCTCTTGGGTCAAAATGTGGTCAATATTGGTGGCTACCTTTTGTAGTTGTTTGGGCCAGATTTGGTTGTGCTTTGATGGGCCAACTTTAAGCTGCATTTGGGCTACCATTAGGTCTAATAATCCATGGTGTTGCTGCCCGTAATCGGCCCTCGGAACTTAGTTCGTTAGCGTAGGTAGGTGATGCACCTACTTGTCACCTAAGAGCTTAGATAAGTCGAGCAAGTACCTCACTTGGTTTATCTCATTTTCAAAACCCTCCTCCTTATAATTTAACTTAACACTTATATACATTTGACCATTTCAAATTCTAGGCCAAAGTACCCCTTCACAATCTCGAGCTCAAATACCTTCGTCGATATTTACTTAGTCACATAGGTTTTGAAAGGTACGGGGTGTAACATCCTTCCCCCCTTAGAATCATTCGTCCTCGAATGAGGGTAATGCGTATAGAGCTCTAGTCCCTTAGGATTTCTTTGAAATTTCGGCAGAGTTTCCTTTATAATTAGGACTATCCAAAAACCTGAAACTCAGCAAAAGTCCAGCACAATGCCTCACAGGGCTATACAACTATATACAATTAAATGTAATTATTTTCACATGTTCACACCTGATCATATTTGCATAGTAGGAAGAGTATCAAGAATATAAGAATATGACTTACCTATGTACTATCTTCAAGTCATAAATAACTGGGGATGTTTTTTCCTCATTTCTTCCTCGGCTTCCCACGTCATTTCTTCAATATTATTATTTCTCCACAACACTTTTACTGAGGCTACTTCTTTGGTTCTGAGCTTCCTAACTTGACGATCTAGGATAGAAATTGGTACTTCCTTATAGGATAAGTCTTCAGAAAGTTGAACATCTTTAATAGGCATAATACGTGAAGGATCTCCAATGCACCTTCGTAGCATCGATACATGAAATACAGGATGGACTGTCTCCAATTCTGTGGGTAAATCTAGCTCATATGCCACTGTTCCTGCCCTCCGAATGATCCTGTATGGTCCAATATATCTTGGACTAAGCTTTCCCTTTTTACCAAATCGCATAACGCCTTTCATAGGCAAAACCTTTAGGAAAACCCAATCACTAATATTAAATTCCAAATCCCGACGTCGCACATCTGCATATGATTTCTGCCTACTCTGGGCTGTTAGTAATCTTTCTCGAATTAACTTCACCTTCTCCATTGCCTGATTAACTAGGTCTGGCCCTAATAATCCTGCTTCTCCAATTTCAAACCATCCAATTGGTGATCTACACTTTCGCCCATATAAAGCCTCATAAGGAGCCATTTGAATGCTTGCATGGAAGCTATTATTATAAGCAAACTCAATTAGTGGCAAATGGTCATCCCAACTCCCTTTAAAATCTAGTACACAAGCTCGTAGCATATCTTCGAGTGTTTGAATAGTGCGTTCAGCTTTTCCATCTGTCTGTGGATGAAAAGCTGTACTGAGACTTATTTGAGTACCTAAGCCTCTCTGGAAAGTCCTCCAGAAATTTGCTGTAAACTGAGCACCCCTATCTGAAATGATGGAAATTGGGACACCATGAAGTCGAACTATTTCACTAATATACAACTTGGCATAATCTTCAGCAGTATAAGTTGTCCTGACTTGCAAAAAGTGAGCTGATTTTGTAAGTCTATCTACAATCACCCATATGGAATCATACTTCTGATAAGTACGGGGTAAGCCTGTAATAAAGTCCATGTTGATCACCTCCCATTTCCAGGTAGGTATCACTATACTTTGAGTTAGACCTCCAGGTCTCTGGTGTTCAATTTTTACATGTTGACAATTCGGGCATTGGGCTACAAACTCTGCAATATTTCTCTTCATATTATTCCACCAATAAATCTGTCGAAGATCATGATACATCTTCGTCGCTCCTGGATGGATTGAATAGCGGGAATAGTGAACTTCTGCCAAACTTTTCTCCCGAAGCTCCCCGACGTTAGGTACACATAGACGACCTTGATATCTCAGTACCCCATCCTCCTTAAGCTCTATTAGTGGTTGCTTCTGTTGTGGAATTTCCTCCCTCAATCTTACTAATTCTTGATCATCATATTGTCTTTCCTTTACCTCTGTCACAAGTGAGGATTCCGCTGTGCTTTGAATAACAACTCCCTCATTACCTTGGTCTAGTAGTCGAACCTGCAAATTAGCTAACTGATGTAGTTCTCTTGTCATCTCAATCTTTCTATTTTCCACGTGGCTCAAGCTTCCCATGGATTTGCGGCTAAGTGCATCGGCCACTACATTAGCCTTCCCTGGATGGTACAAAATATCTACGTCATAATCCTTTAGTAACTCCAGCCACCTTCTTTGCCTTAGGTTTAAATCCTTCTGTTTGAATAAATACTGTAGACTTTTGTGGTCCGAAAACACGTCTACATGGACTCCAAACAAGTAATGGCGCCAAATTTTCAAGGCAAATATAACTGCTGCCAATTCAAGATCGTGAGTAGGGTAATTTTGTTCGTGCTTTTTTAGTTGTCTCGAGGCATAGGCAATAACTTTACCATGTTGCATTAAAACGCAACCCAACCCAATCCTTGAAGCATCACAATAAACAACATAACCTTCTGTGCCCTCTGGCAGAGTTAAGACAGGTGCTGAAGTAAGCCTGTCCTTCAACTCCTGAAAACTCTGCTCACATGCATCAGACCACTGGAACTTGGCAGCTTTATGAGTCAACTTTGTCAATGGTGCAGATATAGAAGGAAACCCTTCTACAAACCTTCGGTAATAACCTGCTAAGCCCAAAAAACTACGGATCTCTGTAGCATTCAAGGGCCTCGGCCAATTCTTTACTGCTTCAATCTTTTGGCCGTCAACTCTAATACCTTCGTCTGTAATTATATGGCCAAGAAAAGCCACTAAAGTCAACCAAAACTCATATTTGGAGAACTTCGCATATAATTTATGATTCTGAAGTGTTTGCAATACTGCACGTAAATGATCAGCATGTTCGGCTTTGGACCGCGAGTAAATCAAGATATCGTCAATAAATACGATCACGAATACATCTAGGAATGGCTTGAATACCCGATTCATTAGGTCCATAAAAGCTGCTGGGGCATTAGTAAGCCCAAAAGACATTACTAGAAATTCAAAGTGGCCATACCTTGTCCTAAAGGCTGTTTTTGGAACATCTACCCCTTTAACACGTAACTGGTGATACCCCGACCGCAAGTCAATCTTTGAAAAACATTTGGCGCCTTGCAACTGATCAAAAAGGTCATCAATCTTTGGAAGCGGATACTTATTCTTGATTGTAACTTTGTTCAGTTGTCGGTAATCGATACACATTCTCAAGGACCCATCCTTCTTACGAACAAACAAAACTGGTGCGCCCCATGGCGACGTACTAGGCCTAATGAAACCTTTTTCGAGTAGATCCTTTAATTGTTCCTTTAACTCTCTTAATTCTGCAGGAGCCATCCTGTAAGGGGGAATTAATATTGGCTGAGTATCTGGGAGTAGATCAATGGCAAACTCAATTTCCCTTTTTGGAGGGATTCCTGGAAGCTCATCCGGGAATACATCTAGAAATTGACTCACCACGGGAACTGATTGAGGAGTCACTGGTCCATCCTCTGTGCTTTGTACTCGGACTAAATGATAAATATAGCCTTTAGAAATCATTTTCTGGGCTTTAAGGTAGGAAATAAACCTACCCCTTGGCGTGGCAGCATTACCTTTCCACTCCAGGATTGTTTCTTCCGAAAAATGAAATTTGACAACCTTATTTCTACAATCGATATTAGCATAACATGCAGCTAACCAGTCCATGCCCATAATGACATCGAAGTCAATCATATCTAATTCGATTAGATCAGCTGAAGTGAGATGGTCATAAATCCACACTGCACAATCTCGATAAACTCGTCTAGCTATAATAGATTCACCAACTGGCGTAGATACAACAAATGGTCTAGGTAATAACTCAGGGCCTACCCCCAACTTACTAGCAACGAGCGAGGTAACATATGAAAGAGTAGAGCCAGGATCTATAAGTGCATAAACAGCATGAGTAAAAATAGTCAATGTACCTGTAACAACATCAGGTGACGATTCCAAGTCCTGGCGACCGGCTAGAGCATAAGTGCGATTCTGACCACTGCCTGAACTGGATGCTCCTCCTCCTCCTCTACCTTTACCACGACCTGGTGTAGCCTGTTGTCCTGTCCTAGGGGGGCGAATAGTAGATGAAGAAGCTGCCATCGACCCTGTAGGCTGGGATATCTCACTCCTACCTCTACTCGGACAGTCTCACATAAAGTGACCAGGATGCCCACACGAATAACAAGTATCTGAACCCAGGCGACATATCCCAGGATGCTTCCTACCGCACTGAACACAAGGTGGCAAAGGTGGCCTCATCTGACCGGAATTCCCCTGGCGATAGGAACTGGATGCACCAGAACTGTGGCCTGGTCCAGTCTGAGAAAAACGATCATACCTCTGCCTTTGCAACTGATATGGGGCACCACTAGTAGGGTGGGGTGATCGCCTATTAAAATGTGGCATAACATTACCTCGTGGCTCTACATAGGACCCAATAGATCTAGCCCTCTTATTCTGATCCCTTTCTCGGCTTTGGTTATCTTCAATTTGTACTTCAAGATCCTCTGCAGTCTGAGCAATAGCCTGTATCTTAGAAATATTCATATCCTCTTGTGTGGCTGCTATTGTTAATCCCTTAATCAATTCATCCTTAAGGCCACGCACATATCGATGAACTTTAGCTCGCATCGTACTCACAATATCGGGGGCGTACCTGGCTAATGAATTAAACCTGAGGCTGTACTGTTGAACATTCATATTGCCCTGCCTAAGGGCTAGAAATTGATCAAGTCTGGCCTCTCGAACCTCCTGCGGAAGATAGTGAGCTAGGAAGGCCTCTGAAAATTCCTCCCATTCAGCTGGGGGTACATTTGATCCCCTAGACCGATCCCAAGCCTCGAACCATAAAATGGCCACATCTCGTAACCTGAAAGATGCAAACTCCACTGCCTCCACTATTGTTGCATGCATGACTCAAAGTACTCGATAAGTCTGATCAATAAACTCCTGAGGATCCTCACGTGGGTCAGAGCCTGTAAATATAGGAGGACTTAGGCTGATAAACTCTCGAGCCCTAGAACTTTCTGAGCCACCTGACCTAGCACTCGTTGATGCCCCAATTTGTTGTTGTTGTGTGGCTACCATCTGGGTCAATTATCGAACAGCACTCCTGATGTCCTGGTCCTCTGCTTCAGGTGGAGGAGCTACATGTGCTGGTTCATCTCTAGCTATCTCAGATGCCACTGGAGCAGGTGGGGTCAGGGGTACTGGATCCCCTCTAGTCTCATCAGGTACTTGATAAACTGGGATCTCTGGTGTCGGTGATTCACTTGGAGCCTCAAATCTATCCAATCGGATAGGCGGGGAACGACTAGTACCTTCCCCCGTATCCGTGCCAACTCGTCGGCTACTCATTTGTCTAGTCACAGGCATTTCTGTAAACAAGGAAGAGAAACACATGAATTACACTTCAAACATCTTATGACCTCGCTCTATTGCACGATCTAGCAAATGAAAGAAGGATAACATTTCCTAAATGTCCCGTAGCCTCATGATTATAGGTATGGTGCACAACACACCCATAAACAAGACTCTACTAGACACGGCTTGTAGACTCCCTGGGATTCGACGTGCTCTGATACCAAGTTTGTCACGCCCCAAACCATGGGAGGCATGACCGACACCCAGAGCCCCAAAAGGCCGAGGGTGCCAAAATAGAGTGTATCTCTGTTGAACCTGCTGGGGGTCTGAGACCGAAAAGGTCTCTAAGAATTACAATTTGAAACACTGAAAGCTCAATAGTAGTTAAGCACCTCAAGGCCGACAAGGCTATTATCATAGTAGATAACTAATAACAAGGCCGACAAGGCCATACCCAACACTGATGTACATATACACGTCTACAAGCCTCTAGGAGTAAGTAAAATATCTCATATCCAGGACAGGCCCTGGACTACCCATAAGCTGTACATATACATAACCTGGTCAAAATATAAGCTAGACCTCTGACTCGTCAGCTCCAGGAAGAATGGAGCTTACCAAAATGGTTGAACTCTGCAACTCCTACTGAAGAGATCTGTCTGGGTATCTGTCTGGACCTGCAGGCATGTATGCAGCGCCCCTAGGCAATGGGGACGTCAGTACGACAATAATGTACTGGCATGTAAGGTAGAAACATAAAAGCAAGTCGCAAGTAGTAAATCCGAACAAGATAAAATATGAAACTTGTAAACTGTAATTGGTAAGACTCGTTAAGCTCTTTCTCCTTTATTCTTTTTAGAACACAACACATGCATTAACTCACGCTGCAACTCACTCTTTATAACCCACACTGAACCACAATAGCGCCTTGGCGCACCCTATATTTAATAGCCTCAATATGGCAGTAGCGCCTCAGCGCACACTATGTATATAATGGCCTCAATATGGCAGTAGCACCTTGGTGCACACTATGTGTATAATGGCCTCAATATGGCAGTAGCACCTCGGTGCACACTATGTATATAATAGCCTCAATATGGCAGTAGCACCTCGGTGCACACTAACACGCAAACCACGCATAATAAGTGTATTACTAGATTGACCTTCAAAGCTATTCTTGTTATTTATGAAGGTTCATTTAGATAACTTCTTTAGCCTTGGCTTACTAGGTGTTGGAATCAACATACCAAACACATATAAATGGTGATTTGACTTTCTAACTTTCCTTGTATACTTTCTAAAGCTTGATTAGAGATCACAATACAAAGAAGAAACTTGACAAAAGGATAACTTACATTTCGTGCAAAAAGAATCAGATTTTTATAAGAAGGCGACTTGAATCACCATAATGTATAAATTAGTTCCTTAAGACTTGTTGAGTTACCAAATCATCTCTCTTACAACAAAATACTCAAATTCCTTCTTTCGGAGATTTAGAGTTCTATTTCTAGATTCATGCCGATAAGGAATAAAGAAGCCTTAACATACCTCGTTCCTTCCTAAGATTGCGCTTACCACCACTTGGACTTTCCCTTATTAAGTTAATCTACAACACAAAGGTATAATGAAGCTAATATTAGCTCTTAAACCTGCTGCAACATTCCCAAAACAGTAGCTAAACATTTCCCGGGTAGATTTACGTATTTTGCATTAATTAAAGGTGTATCGTCACACCTTTCTCCCCTTATCCAATAAACATCACACACACACCAACCTACTGCCTCCAATAATACAAAACACATCAAACATCCCCTACACAACCCACCATGCCGAAATACAATAGCAACACATTGAACCCACGGCTTCCGATCGTCGTCCCGTGAGTTCTTAACAACAATTCAACAACAATTGTTCATCCGAACTTCAATCCAAAAATATTATTATGGGAAGAGTACTTACCACACTTGAAGGTGTGTTTTTATCCTCTTTTTATTGATGCTTTAAAAGCTTAAGTACCCCCTACACATACACCAACAAGAGAAGAAGAAATCTCTTAATTGTTACACAATTTCCATGTGTTAAATCATAAGAAAGGGGCTACCATAGTTCATGTCTTTCTTACCATAGGATATCCTAGCTATATGTAGTAGATTAATACCAAGATAACAAGTTGTTTAACTCACCTTAAGCTTCAATTAATCTTGGTCTTCTTAGAACCCTAACGGGAAAGAAGGGCTGCCAAAAAGGAAATGAGATAAGAGAGAATTTTCCAGCTTTTTGTGATCAACATTAATCAGCAAATGGCCTATATAAAGGGACCTTTTTGGCCGACTTTTTTTGAGTATATTTGGGCCAAAATGGGTCAAGAAACTTGGGCCAAAATTACCCTTTGCTTGGGCCTCAAAAGGGTTAAGTTTTGGGGCTGATTTTGGGCTTCTCTTGGTCAAAATGTGGTCAATATTGGTGGCTCCCTTTTGTAGTTGTTTGGGCCAGATTTGGTTGTGCTTTGATGGGCCAACTTTAAGCTTCATTTGGGCTACCATTAGGTCTAATAATCCATTGTGTTGCTGCCCGTAATCGGCCCTCGGAACTTAGTTCGTTAGCGTAGGTAGGTGATGCACCTACTTGTCACCTAAGAGCTTAGATAAGTCGAGCAAGTACCTCACTTGTTTTATCTCATTTTTAAAACCCTCCTCCTTATAATTTAACTTAACACTTATATACATTTGACCATTTCAAATTCTAGGCCAAAGTACCCCTTCACAATCTCGAGCTCAAATACCTTCGTCGATATTTACTTAGTCACATAGGTTTTGAAAGGTACGGGGTGTTACAAGGTACCACAGATTTTCAACATAAACCAAATCCGAAGAACATTGAGGATGAATGGTAAACCCAAAAAAGAAAGAATTTCAGGGGGAGTCAACAAAGCCAAGTATACAGACCAATCTCTCCCAGTAAACAAAATGAAATACCACCGCAAAATCATGATGAATATCAAGCAGGTATCATAGCTGAAACTCTTGAAACTCCTTCAGATTATGTTGATCCTGGTGTGCAGGATCAACCACCCCACCTCCCTATGAACTCTGTTATTCCCACTCTCCTGAAAACCCCTTATGATGTGGAAAAATTGCAAAGCAAAGGAATCCCAGGTATTGACTCAATGCTCCCACACCCCCATGACCTCTCAAATATTATTGTTGATGTTTTATCTGATTCTGAAGTTGATGGAGGTACAGATGGAGGGAAAAAGGAGGAACCTACTAACTTGCAGGAAGGTGTATCCAAGGGGAGGGATTTGTCTCATGCTTTGCATGAGAACCCACTGGTTGACCATAGGAATGACTCTAGAGCCCCTGCTACCACTGTTCATCCTGTTACTACTGCTCAACATGTCAAAAATGGTACCAAGGAGAACTTAAGCTTAAATCAGGTTCAGAAAGTTATTACATCAGATCAAAATTTGGGGTCAGATCACAATCTTGGTTTGGGTTCAGATTTGGTTGTTGGTTCAGTTCATGAGAAAAGAGATAGTCCTAGTCCTCATTCTACTACCAATACTCATAAGAATTTTCAAGCTTCTGTGGGTTCAAAAATTTTGCAGACTCTCCTTGCAGATTTGGTTCAGAGTTTGAACAATAATGGGGTTGAGAATTTTACCTTGGAACATTCTTCAAGCTTAGTTAAAACTCTTCAACAGATGGGCTATGGTTTGTTTAAAGATAAGATACATATTTCGGGTGCTACTTTGATCTCAAATCAGGCTCAAGACTTAGTTGATAACAAGTTTCAAAATCAAGGTGCTAATGCTAACCTATTGCAAGACCAAGTCTCTACTATTGGCGCTAATCAGCAGCAGAGATAGGGCTCAGTGTTAGGTTCTAATTAGTTGCATTATGTGCCTCAACATGCTACTTCTATGGGTGAAAAAGGAGCTGATCATAGTCATGTTTTGGCTACAAATCAGGCTCCTTGTTCTCATGCTGGAAAAGTGCTAGTTATGGGTTCAGTTTTGGGTACAGTTGCAGCTCAAGAGAATGGAAAACTTCAACTGCTAAAGGGTATGAGATTGCTCATGGTAATGTTTAAGGAAAGGCTACTGATCAGATTGCTTTGGTTGGTACCTCTACTGTTATTAAGGCTCATGGCACAGACCAAGTACATGCTCCTGCTACTGATTTCACTGGCAAAGGTATTACTGGAGAAAACTCTCAGAATAATAAATCCATTGTTCAATTAAGCTAGAAAAAAAGAAAGGCTCTTAAGAGAAGACAAGAAAGAGAGGAAAAAGAGAACGAGGAGAAACTGAAAAAATGGACAAAAGAATTTTGTCTTGGTTAAGGAACAAGCTGGCCTAGTTATTCCTCCTCTCCAGATCTATGAGAATGCTCATGATAATCCAAAGAACCAATGTACTCTCAACACCGTTCCAAGTTCACCTCCTGATGATAAAGATGAGTATAGAGTTATACATTCTGAAGATGAATTTGACCAAGATACTCAATCTATTGAAGAACAGGATGAAGAAGAAGAAACTAGTGAACATCTCATCAAGGCTTTTGGCTCTACTTTTGATAGTGACAGGCAAGAAGAGATTCAACAAGTTTTAGGAAAAAATGGTTTATCTCCGAGTGTCAACCACAGAAAGGTTATTTCAACAAACAAGCTACTTCTAGTACATCTTCTAGCACTGGAAGACCTCACACAGGATCTCAAAACAAAGAATTCCAATTATTAGTACAATCACTTGGAATTCTAGGGGTATTAATACCCAGGGAGTCATGGAAAGAGTTCAAAATCTCAAGAATGTTCATAATCTCTCTTTGATTGCCATTTTTGAACCTTTTTCTGGTAATTCTCAACTCAACAGTGCTAGAATTCAACTTGCAATGGATAATTCTACTTGCAACCAAAATGGTAAGATATGGATTTTTTGGACTCAAGACATTACTTGCAAGGTTTTAGAGTCTAACGAGCAACAGATTACTTGTGAGATTAAACATGTGGAGCATCCTACTACTTTTCTCATTACATTCATCTATGCCAAGTGTAAAGATCATCTCAGAAGACCTCTATGGGACAGATTACTTCACTATGCTAATACTGATAATCCTTGGTGCACTATTGGGGATTTTAATGTTATTACTGATCTTGAAGAGAAACTGGAGGTCTTCCTTACAACATGAACAAGAGTTTTGAATTTATCGGGGTTATTAAAGTGTGTGGTCTTACTGATCTTGGATTTCATGGTCAAAAATTTACTTGGTGCAATCATAGAGATTCAAACCTCAAAATTTGGAAGCTACTGGACAGAGCAATGGTCAATGACAAATGGTTGGAGCTCACGCCTCATTCTTCTATTACTCACATTCCTTTTGTGGGGTCAGACCATTGTCCCTTATTATTTGAACTAACAGAGAGAAAGCAGAATGTCACTAAATACTTCAAGTTCCTGCACTGTTGGGATGAGAATGAGAATTTTTTAGATACAGTTCGAGATTGCTGGAACAGATAAATTGAGGGCAGTCCTATGTGGATTTTTCACATGAAGATGAAACGATTATCTTCCACCCTTAGCAACTGGTCGAAAACTGAGTATGGTGATATATATGCTATTGTGAAAGAGTATGAAGAAAAAGTTAGAACTGTTGAATAAGAGTTACTCACTCACAACACTGATGAGAATAGAACTAGACTTCATCAATTGAATACTGAATACATAAGATACATGAAGCTCGAAGAATCTATTCTCAAACAAAAAACTCAGTTACAATGGTTTAAAGAAGGAGATGCTAACTCTACATACTTACACGCTTTGATGAGAGGTAGAAGAAGAAAGCTCTTTATTCACAAGATTAGTGATGAACAGGGGAATGAAATTCAAGGTGATGAAATAAATTCTAGAGCAGCCTATGACCATTTCAAGAAGATTTTTATAGGGGAAGAGAATATGATTAATGAAGAGGTTTTAAATTGTATCCCCAGATTAGTCACTACTGAACAAAACCAAATCCTTCAAGATATGCCTACTATGGATGAGCTTAAACAGGTGGTCTTCTCTATGAACCCTTATTCTGCTGCGGGTCCAGATGGGATGAATGGGAAGTTCTTCCAAGCTTGCTGGGAAATTATTTTCTATGATCTTCTAAAAGTTGTACAGTCCTTCTTTTGTGGTCACACTATGCCTAAATATTTCTCTCATGCCTTTTTGGTTTTACTCCCAAAAGTAGACCATCCTAATAAATTATCTGAGTTTATACCCATTAGCCTTAGCAACTTTACCAACAAGATAATCTCCAAGCTCCTTTGTCTTAGACTTGCTCCTATTTTTCCCCTTCTCATCTCATACAATCAGTCAGGCTTTGTAAGAGGAAGAAGCATCTCAAAGAACATCATGCTTGCTCATGAAATTACTCATAGCATTAAAAAACCAAATGAGGGTGATAATGTAGTCATCAAACTTGACATGGCCAAAGCGTATGATACAGTTTCTTAGTCATTTATTTGCCTTGTTTTGAGAAAAATGGGGTTCGAAGAGACCACAATTGATATGATTTGGAGAATAATGGCAAATAATTGGTACTCTGTTATTATAAATGGCTCAAGACATGGTTTCTTTCACTCTACTAGGGGCCTCAAGCAAGGTGACCCCTTATCCCCAGCATTGTTCATTCTAGGAGCTGAAGTCTTATCTAGAATGTTGAACAACCTTCATCATCACCACTTGTATCATGGCTTTCAGATGGAGAAAAATGGTCCTCAAGTTAATCATCTCATCTTTGCAGATGATGTTATTATTTTCTCCTCAGTTAAGGATACTTCTCTTAATCTTATTATGGGGTTTCTATCTACTTACGAAGAGGTATCCGGCCAACTTATCAATAAAGAGAAGATCTATTTCATGGTTCCTGCTAAGACTCCTCTTGACATCATTGCTACTATCAAAGACATCACTGGTTTTATTCAAAAGGACAGTCCTATCACCTACTTAGGTTGTCCACTGTATATAGGAAGGCTAAGAGTGATCTATTTTTCAGAGATGGTGTTTAAAGTGGCAAATAGAATCAAAGATTGGCAAGCTAAGATGCTTAGTTTTGGGGGAAGAGCTACTCTTGTGAAATTTTTCCTTCAATCCCTCTCGATCCATATACTTTCAGCTATATCACCTACCAAATCCACTCTCAAGAAAATCAAGTGTCTAACTGCTGATTTTTTCTGGGGCTGGGATAAGGAGAAAAGAAAATACCACTGGGATTCTTGGGAAACTCTAAGTTTTCCTTACGATGAAGGAGGTATTGGAGTAAGATCTTTACATGATATTTGTCTTTCCTTACAGTACAAACAGTGGTGGACTTTCAGAACTAAAAATACTCTTTGGGGGTCATTTCTTAGAGCTAAATATTGTCAAAGAGCCAATCCCATTGCTAAAAAATGGCATACTGGACAATCCCTTATGTGGAAACACATGACGAAGAACAAACATGAGGCTGAAAATCACATCCAATGGATTATTCATTCGGGAACATGCTGTTTTTGGTGGGATGATTGGTTATGTGTGAGTCCTATTGCTAGCTACAGAAGAGATAATACTAGACCCAACAACATCAAGATTTCAGAGCTTTTAATCAATGTTCATTGGAATGAAGAGTTGGTGAGGCAGATTGCTCCACCTCAACTAATTCACAAGATTCTTAATACTCAATTTCATTTCCAGGAAGGGATTCCGGATCAACTAGTGTGGAAACCTAATGCTAATGGAATATTTACTTGTTCTTCTGCATGGGAAATTGTGAGACAAAAGAAGAACAAGACCTTGACAAATGCACTCACTTGGTATAATCATACTCTGGTCAAGGTCTCCTTTCTTCTTTGGCGAGATCTTAGAGGAAAGTTACCCACAAATGAGAAGATTATCTCTTTCGAACATGAACCAGCTGAATGTTCTTACTGCTACACGTCGTGTCTAGATACTATAGAACCCATTTTCGCTGCTGGGAACTTTGCGAAGCATATCTAGAAAAGATTTTCTAATTCTATGGGTATCCATTTTGATAATGCTCCGCTAAGAATCATTCTGATAAGGTGGTGGATCTCTAAGCATAATAATGATTTACACAAGCTTCTTCTCCAGGCCACCCTTTTTTTCATTTGTTGGAATCTTTGGAAGAATAGGTGTGCTAGCAAGTATGGTGGAAAACAATCCAATTCTTCTAGAGTTAAATTCTCCATCTTCAAGGACATATCCAACCTCATTGCCACTGTTTTTTCCCTACATTAAAACTCCTGCTAACTGGATAGATTTGGCTCTAGTTGTAGAAAAATGCAAGCATGAAATGAGTGTTATCAAAGTTCTCTGGAACAAACCTCCGGCTACTATGGTAAAATTAAATACTGATGGAAGTGCTATGGACAATCCGGGAAGCACTGGATCAGGGGGAATTCTTAGGGATCACTTGGGAAATTTCATCTATGCTTTTGCTACTCCTTTAGGTATTGGCACTAACAATCAGGCAGAGATATATTTTTGGGCTCAATTGGTGTATTCAACATGGTTATAGTCGGGTTATACTTGAAGTCGATTCCGAACTTCTTAACAAATGGCTCAAGCACTACATCAAACCTCCTTGGAGCATTCAGGAGGACTTGGTTATTCTTCAGAACCTTAGCAATTTGCTGGAAAGCTTTCATTGCAGGCACATTTATAGAGAAGAAAATTATGTTGCCGACATCCTTTCTAAACATAGCCACTTGATTGATGCACCTCAACATTTCTTCAACTAGCAGCAACTTCCAGAGGAGGCAAGAGGGTATTTTAAGTTGGACAAACTTGGAATTCACAACTTCAGAAGGAGAAAAATGAAAAGAATTAAGAAATCACCTTGAGTTTTTTATTATTCTTGGATAATCCAAGTTCTTACAGGTTTGCACTTGTAATTTTGGTGTTACTAATCTTCTTCACTTAGGCTTTGTCTTGTTTAAGTTATAGCTTTTATGAAGAAGTTCTTACTTAGTTTGGATTTTTCTTGTTACTTTGTAAGTGGAGAGTCTCCCTTATTTATCGCTTTCCTAGATATTTTTTATTGAGAGGAGTCCTCTCGTAGGTGCATAGTTTTTAGGTTTCCATTCTAGTATTGGGAATGAGTTAACCGGCCTTAGTAGGCTAGTCGACTTATGAACCTCCATAGGATCGGAGGTAAGGTTTATGTCCCCCTCCTTGTATTTTTTACTTTGTCTTTATTTATGTTAAGGCCTGGGGGTGTTTCTCAGCTCCTGACCCACCCAAGGGTCGTTAATATATATATATATATATATATATCAATCACTCCGGTCACAGGAACAAACTTGTCAAGATCAAAATAAGGAGTCCCAGCTTTGGCACATAACTTGCTACTGAGAACTGGAAAGGGCAGTAAGGTGGAGGGTTGACGGGCTTTCTTTTAGATCACCAATGCCATAATTTCTCCAAAGTTTACATGCACCCCTGGCATGATGCAAGAAACTAAAATGGCCCCCTTATGGGAAATCTTCTGATCATTCTTAGACGGAAAGAAACGAGAGCGAATAAAATTATTCCATAACCGAGCTTTAAAGTGGAGATCCTGAAGTAGAATTAGACCACCCATTGTAGACCATAGAGGTTCAAGTGGGGCAAATTTCTTTGCAGCCCAATCAATTGACTTATACTTTGAAGCCACTTTTGCCGCATACTCAGTCCCCGAGGCAATTGGTGCATGATGGCTTCAGCAGTAATATCGACCTCTTTTCCCCTAACCATAATAGAGTCCAAGCAGGAGAAGTCATCAGCGTTACCGAGGTGTTTCATAGAATATTTCTTGACTTTGTTGGTGATAAGTCGGTAATCTACCAACTTATTGAGCCTTTATTCATAAATTATTGCTATGTTTTGATGAAATTTAGAGGGTTTTATGGCCTTTATTGATATCTATGCAGATACTTGTGACCAAAGATAGAAAATAAAGAAATGAACCCAAAAAGAGCCAAAAAGGAGTGAGTTGAAGTGAGCAACCAAAATCAAGATTCTGCTGAGAGATGCGGCCCTCGTGCAACACGCACTTGACTTGGTGTGGATCGCACCTCCCACCGCATGGAGATGAAAGTTGACTGAAGGATCTATTAAGGGGTGCGGTCTTTTTGCGACGCACAATGTAACAACCCAGTACTTCAAAGTCCAGACTTAGCTCAGAAAACCAGAAGAAATAAAAAAATTCAACTGTCAGCAGGACCACGAGTCACTTCCATGAGCCATGGAATAGTCCACGAGTCGTGGACTGGACTCGTGGAATAAATATCAGAGGATTGCTCCTCTAAAGTTCATTCCATGAATCAAGTCTACGGACCGTAGAAGTTTCCACGGATCGTAGAACTTGTCCATGGAATCCTTGTAGCCGATGCCCCCAGGAACCACGATTGGGTTCCACGACCCATGGAAGTTTCCATGAGTCATGAACCCTATTCATGGAACCTATTCCAGTAACCCATCCTTAAGTCCTCAGGAACCACGAGTAGGTTCCATGAGTCGTGAACCCTACTCGTGGAACCAAAGTTCAGAGAAACAAGAATCTCAGTTCAAGAACCACGAGTGGGTTCCATGACCCGTGGAAGTTTCCATGAGTCATGAACCCAACTCGTAGGGTTTAATCCAGTAGTCCAATTGTCAGGACCAGGAGACCACGACTGAGTTCCATGATCTGTGGATCTTTCCATGAGCCATAGAACCAAGTCGTGATCCCTGAGTCACGATTTTTAGCAGTTTTTCTAATTATTTTCCAGGGGCATTCCAAACATTCTTACCTAATTTAATGCCTAGGATACGTCATTTTGACTACTCTAAGCCAACTTTATTAGTCAAAAGCTTCCTAAAACATTCATTATCCTAAATTCATCGGACTTAGAAAGAAAAGAATCAAAAGAGGCGATAGTTTTCTCTCAAGAACAAATAGAGGTCTTCATCCAGTTCAGTCCCAAAAATCCAAGGATTTCTCCGTAGATTTCTTCACCAGGTATGTGGGATTTCACTAGTGGGTTCCTTTCACCCATTAGGTCCCAAGATTCCAGTCAGCCTTTAGTTTTCTCCATGAATGTTTCAGACCTAGGGTTCCTAAATCTTAGGGAATTATTGTAATTCAATTCTTACAGCTTTTATGATATTGCTTATATGTTTCTTGGAGAATTAGTACAGTTTCATGAATAATGCTCAGAAATCCTAGCTTGTAGAAATTCCAGTATTTTCATGAATTTAGCTTGCTAGGCAGATCAGTTATATGCTTATGCTTCAGAAATTGAATGTCATATCCTTCAACCTATGTATATTACATTCTCCGTCATTTGTCAGTGTTTTGAGCTATCCTTTATTTCAGTACATTATTACTTAAATTCAGTGGGAGTAGACTTAGAACCGAGCGGACAATGGGATGAAGGATTAGCTTTCAGCTTAGGCTAAAACCTTTAGAAGCAGCTACCAAGTCCCAGAACTATGCCGCCACTGTAGGTTAAAGTAGTCAGCTGTCATACTAGGTTGAACCTCCTTGTCCCTTGTGGGCATCAGCAGTGGATCCACATCATATTTGTTCGTACCCTTGGCAAGGTATGAACACCCTTCTATCCATGGGTTACAGGTTGGCCCCACATGTAATGACCCTTCCGGTCATTTCCACGTATAAGTTTGAAGTCAAGCAAATCGACAAAAGTTATCGTAAGTTCTTTAACAAATTTCCTGAACTTTGGGTAAAATGTCTCTGGGATTTTCTTCCAATAAATAAAGAGTTAGAAGTCCCCCGAAATACCAAATCGAAGGTCTACGAGTCTAGTTTCCAATGCACAAAACCTCACATCTAACTGATCTCGGAGTAAAAAGTTATGACTGTCTGGCAGAAAACGGGTTGCGAACCGGGTCGCGAATCGGGTCGGGTTAAACTCGATTTAAGCCTCAACTTCACGTTTTAAAATGCCATTTCAGTTCTGGAACAGTGATAAAACATAAGGGAGGATCCCGAGAGAGTTCTTGAGTATCAAAATCGTGCGTTGGTGAATTGCGAGCCTAGATTTAAGAATTTTATTAACATCGCGTGTATTTGAAAATATTTTATTTAAAAGTTGAATTTGGTAAAAATTATATTATTATCACCTTTTCAAAATATTTTAAAGGTTTATGGAAAATATTTTTGATACGATATAATTGTATATGTATTTATTTTATAAGGTTTTTATACATTGTAATATTTTAACGGAGATAGTAAATTTAGTTATGTTAAAATTTATTATTATAATATAGTAGCTTTTGTTTGAAACAATTTTCTATTAATTATGGTATATTTAAAATATTATATTTATTTTACCACGAACTTATGCAATACCCGAATATATACGTATTGGGGAATGAATATCTTGGTGCCACCTCTACCTCCACGTGGAAGTGGAGGGAGTGGACACCATGACCATACAGTGTTGGTGGCACTTTCTCAATTGAATAAAATCAATTGTGAAATGATTCACTTAGTGCTGGGTATATATAAAACCCACTTTACACCATCTTGTCCAAAGGCAACTCTGGTACTGTACATATGAACTTATTACGTGAGGAGTATTGTGAGAGGAAAACTTTTTGTTAATTATTCAATTTCTGAAAATAAAATCAATTATCTACGTCAAGTTATTCAAGCCAAAATCTGATTCTGATCTAGTGTTGGATTTTCTCGGAGTGGTTCGAGCTTGGACATCATCTTAGCAGCTTGTCATCGGACGACAGGTAGGTTACGGTTTATTTTCCCTAGACTCCGCATATATAGAATAAAATTGTATTAATGGGCATCCTTGGGTTGGATTATTAGGTTGGCACCACAGACCTCGACCGCTTTATTCATGTCCGCCTACTTTTGTTCCTCCGTTGCTTGTAGTATTTGCCGATATATTTTATTTACCCTTGTGGTCCTATGAGGCCTTGTTGACTCTGGAACATAGAAGGTGGGATTTTGGGAATGTCCGCGAGTCCCAGGCATAGAATTATCCTTCTAGGCTGGTTATGCTTGCTGAGTAGCTGTGGGCCTGTGCAGGGTCGATAGGTTGATTGTGAGCTGCTGGGCAGCTATTGTGTGTGATCATACCATTTCCATGCATATAAAGAGGTTTTATCCATGTTTTTCTATGGTTTTGGCTTCGGGCCTACTGGCACTATTTTCTAAACCTTGCATGGCCCCGGGGGCCCGTTTTGATGGAAATAATTTGGAAATGGTTTGATTTAAACTTGTGAATATTTTTGGGCAAGAAAGTAAAATTATGTTTAAAATCATCAGTTTTACGATTATCGCTAGACTCGGCAGGGCCGGGGTGCTAGTTGAGTTTTCTTGTTACTTGAGATGATTTTTAGCCTCGGTCAGACCGAGCACCTGAGATGACTTTTTACTGTTTAGACCCGGTTACTCCCGGGCACCCTTGGAGGGGTTTTTGAGACATTTTCCTACTACTTTAGTCCTGAACAGGGTCTGGGCATTGCATATTCGAGACTGGGTCTCTATCTTGATACCGGACTTACTTCCGGACGACATGTGTTGATACTGAGTTTTAGTATGGGGTCTGGGACCTCCATGGACCTTGCCATCCGGGCCAGGGGCTACGGGCTGCGTGTGCCGGAGGAGGGGTATACGGTAGAGTAGAGGTATACGGGCAGTGTCCTTCCATGGAACCTACCTGCTGGGCTGGATCGGCGCCGGAGGAGGTACATACAGAGATACCATTTACTGAGATCTTCATGCATCATATCATTCATTGTTTGAGGCTCCACCCTTGTTTGTTGTTTGTTGATTGTACGCTCCGGTAGTATGGGTACCGGAGGGTTTGTTTTCACTTATTTGTGTTCCTCGGTTGTATGGGCGGCCGGGGGACTGTAGGTAGACTTTTGCTATTTACTTACAGAATTGTTCTCTATTATAGATAAGTATGAGATTGGTATGATTAGTTGAGTTTGATCCATGACTCTGAGCATGCCTATTATTACTCTTTCTCTCTTCTTCCTACCCTTGAGGGTACCGGTATACCGTCCATTTCGTAAACTTATTTTGTATACACTGTTATTGCAAGGACCCCAGGTGCGTTATTCCTTACTTTCACCTGTGCCTATGGTGTGTATATTCTGCTTACTAGCTTTATATGTGGTTCTGTTGATTTCCCTCTGGGCTAGTTCCTGTGTACCTTTCGTTGATTTTTGTGACTACTTGCTTCTACTCTGTCTATTACTACATTTTTATCTTATATGTGCCCAGTCGGCCTATGATACCTACTGGGTACCTTATGCTTCGCATTGGTGCTCACCCCTACCCCCTACATCTTTGGGTGCAGATCCTAGCGTGGGCCATCGCCATTAGATCGTTGTGATTCGTGCTTGGAGATCTGTTGCGGACTACTTCAGACTGAGGGTGAGCTCTTGGCGATCGGAGCTTAGCTTTAGTTTAACTTTTGCTTCATGTACTCTATTACCATTCAGAGACATCTGTATATATAGTTTTGGTTTATTTGCACTCCATGTATGTAGTTTGGCTCTATACTATGATACCAGGTCTTGGGGTTTGGTTTAGTTTCCGCATATGTATGTATTTATAGTACTTTTATCTGTTCACTTCATCTTGTTCTCTTATTTGTTAGATAGTAGCCCATTATTAACTGTTCTGGGCTACGGGGATTGGTTCACCTACCGGGGGTTGTAGGTGTCATCATGACCGAGAAATTGGGTCGTGACAACTTGGTATCAGAGCGTTAGGTTCACCGGTGTCATCGGTATAGGAGCCAATGTCTAGTAGAGTCCTGCGGATCGGGGCGGAGACGTCCGTACTCAATCTTTGGGAGGCTACAGTGACATTTTAGGAAATTTGACCCTTTCATTGCTTTTGTGTTGTGCGTGGAACCCTTGAAGTTTCTGGAAATCTCATTTGTTCTACTTCATCCTTTCGCAGATGGTTCATACGAGATCATCGGCATCACGCGGGGATGAGCCTCCTGTTCCAGCACCAGCTCCAGCGCCAGCTCCAGCACCAGCCCCAGTGCCCACTTCTGTGCCAGCTCCAGCCGCAGCTCAGTCTCCAGATATTCGGGGATTACTATTACAGCTTTTGGGTGTGATTGGAGAGCGGCCTTCCGAGGTAGCACAGACATCCGCTCAGGGGGCAGCCCTGGATGCACAGAGCTTAGGAGCGCAGCAGGCTACTATGGCTCCCCGTGCGGAGCTCATTCCGGTTCCATCTGTTGCACAGCCTCTTGCTCCTCGCCCAGTTATGACAGAGTCAGAGCAGAAGGCGTTGGGTAGATTTTTGAGGTTAGCACCTCTGAGGTTTGCTGGTACTTCTGGACAGGATCCACATGACTTTATTACTAACTGTGAGGAGATGTTGCATCATTTGGGTTTGTTGGAGACTCACGGGGTTGGTTATACTACCTATCAGTTGGAGGGCCCAGCGAAGTTATGGTGGAGGGCCCAGGTTGCTTGTAGACCACCGTCGTCACCTCCTTTGACCTGGTATGAGTTTTATGAGGCCTTTATGGCCAAGTTCCTACCCCAGAGTGATCGGGAGCGTCGCAGGGAGCAGTTTACTTACCTTACGCAGGGGTCTATGACTATCTCAGAGTATGAGACCCATTTCCATTAGCTAGCACTGTTCAGAGCTATGATCATTCCTACTGAGGCTGATAGGATTCGCAGATTTATATGGGGTTTGAGGCCTGAGATCAGGCAGCCAGCTGAGATATTGATTGCCAGTGGTCAGTCATTCCAGGCCATTGTAGACTATGCCCGCACTGTGGAGGACTTACAGCGACATGATCAGGGGTCCAGAGATAAGAGGCCTCGACATCAGGGTGTCTATAGTGGTTCCAGATATGGTGGTAGGGTCCATGGCCAGTGGAGCCGGAGTCTATCAGCCACAAAAAGCAGTAGCCAGGGTCAGTCCAGCCGACGGCTTCAGGCTTCCCTTCAGACTTTTTGGTAGTACCCAGTTCGAGCAGGGTCAGAGCAGCCATCAAGGCTATGGCAACAACAAGTCTTCGAGGGGTACAGTTTCTGGGGCATCAGGTCGTGGTGGTCTTTCGGGATTTGCGGGTTCATCTCGACTGAGTAGGCCGTCAGGGGCTTGTTTTACTTGTGGTGCGATGGGTCATTTTGCTAAAGATTGCCCTCAGCAGGGTACAGTTCAGTTAGCCGAGCCTTTACGGGTAGTTCAGCCCCCGGCTAGAGGGGTGGTCGTCAGATTAGAGGTGGTGCGCCACGCGGTAGAGCAGGTGGTAGGGATGGCGGTTGGGCAGGTGGAGGGCGTCGTCAGTTTTACGCGGTCCCTAGGAGACCAGAGGCAGAGGCCTCAGATGTTGTGATTACAGGTACAATTTCTGTGTGCCATCAGTCTGCTATGGCTTTATTTGATCCTGGATCCACTTGTTCATATGTATCTGCCTACTTTGTGCCTTGCTTGGGGTTGGCTAGTGAGCCATTATCTGTTCCTGTTTCTGTTTCGACCCCAGTAGGAGATTCTTTAGTAGTGGATCGGATTGTGAGATCTTGTATGCTAGCTATTGGTGATTCAGAGACTTGGGGTGATTTGATGATTCTTGATATGCTAGATTTTGATGTGATACTGGGCATGGACTGGTTATCCCCTCACCGTGTGGTTTTGGATTGTTATGCCAAGACCATTACCATAGCTGTGCCCGGTGTATCCCCGGTTGTGTGGCATGGTTCTGTTAGCCATGCACCATCTGGGATCATCTCTTGTCTTCGAGCTAGGAAGTTGATTTCCCGTGGGTGTTTAGCTTATCTAGCATATGTCCGAGATGTTAGTGCTGACCCTACTTCTCCTGAGTCTGTTCCTGTGGTTAGAGACTTTCTCGATGTGTTTCCTACCGACCTGCCAGGCCTTCCACCTGAGAGAGATATTGATTTCGCTATTGAGCTAGAGCCGGGCACTAGGCCTATTTCTATTTCTCCTTACTGTATGGCTCCTGCTGAGTTGAGGGAGCTTAAGGAGCAGCTCCAGGATCTGTTAGCTAGGGGTTTATTAGACCTAGTGGTGTCACCAGTGGGGTGCTCCTGTTCTCTTCGTGAAGAAGAAGGATGGTCTATGCGCATGTTGTATTGATTATCGCAGCTGAATAGGTGACAGTGAAGATCAGGTATTCGCATGCCGAGGATTGATGATTTGTTTGCCGCAGCTTCAAGGGTTCAGTGTGTTTTTGGAAGATTGATTTGAGGTCTGGCTACCATCAGTTGAGGATTAGGGCGGAGGACATCCCTAAGACAGCATTCAGGACACGTTATGGCCATTATGAGTTCCTAGTGATGTCTTTTGGGTTGACTAATGCCCCCGCAGCCTTTATGAACTTGATGCACAGGGTTCTTAGCCCATATTTGGACTCATTTGTGACAGTTTTTATAGACGACATCTTGATATACTCGCGTAGTAGAGATGAGTATGAGCAGCACTTGAGGGTTATACTCCAGACTTTGAGATATCATCGGCTTTATGCCAAGTTCTCAAAGTGCGAGTTTTGGCTTGAGTCAGTTGTATTCCTAGGGCACGTGGTATCGAAGGATGGGATTAGGGTTGATCCGGGAAAGACTTCAGCGGTTTGTGAGTGGCCTAGACCTACTACTGTTACTGAGGTTCACAGTTTTATTGGGTTAGCGGGTTACTACAGACGGTTCGTTGAGGGATTTTCTTCCATAGCAGCACCCTTGACTATGCTGACTAGGAAGGATGTCCCATTTCAGTGATCGGATCAGTGTGAGGATAGCTTCCAGAGGCTTAAGGCCTTATTGACTTCAGCTCCAGTTTTGACTTTGCCGGTTGAGGGTCAGAGCTTCTCCGTGTATTGTGATGCTTCTGGGTTGGTCTTGGTTGTGTGTTGATGCAGCAGGGTCGAGTAGTAGCATATGCGTCAAGGCAGCTGAAGGTTCACGAGCGCAACTACCCCACTCATGACTTGGAGTTGGCGGCAGTAGTTTTCGCGCTTAAGATCTGGAGGCATTATTTATATGGAGTTCACTGTGCTATCTTCACCGATCACCGTAGTCTTCAGTATATCACGAGTTAGCAGGAGTTGAACTCGAGACAGGGAGTGCGGTCGAGTTACTGAAGGACTATGACTTCACTATTCTGTATCATCCGGCGCACAGGCAAACGTGGTAGCGGATGCCTTGAGCCCGGAAGGCAGTGAGTATGGGTAGCCTAGCTTCTCTTTCAGTTTTAGAGCGACCGTTGGCCTGGGACATCCAGTCCTTGGCTAACCGTTTGGTTAGGCTTGACTTGTCGGATCCTAGCAGAGTTCTCACCAGTGTTGAGGTTCGTTCTACTTTGATTGATCAGATTCAGAGCCGTCAGTTTGAGGATCAGCAGTTGTGTGACCTTCGTGATCGGTTTGTTCAGGGTGAGACCAGTCGGGCTACTCTAGATTCAGATGGGGTTCTGAGGTTTGATAGTCTCCTTTGTGTTCCGAGGATTAGTGATTTGATTTAGTTGATACTTCATGAGGCACATTGTACTAGATACTCCATTCACCCTGGCACAGCAAAGATGTATAGAGACTTGAGGCAGCTTTACTGGTGGAGTGGTATGAAGCGGGATATAGCGGATTTCGTATCTCGGTGCTTGAACTGCCAGCAGGTTAAGTTCGAGCACATGAGACCTGGTGGTTTGATGCAGCGACTTTCCATTCCTGAGTGGAAGTGGGAAGGGATTACTATGGACTTTGTTGTTGGTTTGCCTCGTACTTCTCATGGGTTTGATTCCATATGGGTGATTGTTGACAGGCTGACTAAGTCAGCACATTTCTTGCCTGTTCATACTTCTTATGGCGCGGAGAGGTTAGCTCAGATCTACATTCGTGAGATTGTTTGATTGCACGGGGGCCCAGCTTCTATCATTTCAGACCGCGGCACTCAGTTCCCATCTCAGTTCTTGGAGGGCTATTCAGGCGAGATTTGGGTACAGAGGTTCATCTTAGTACGCTTTCCACCCTCAGACAGATGGCCAGTCCGAGAGGACCATTCAGATTTTGTAGGACATGCTTCGAGCCTGTGTTCTTGACTTTGAAGGTTCTTGGGATCAGTTTGTTCCCTTGGCAGAGTTTGCTTATAATAACAGCTTCCATTCGAGTATCGGCATGACACCTTTTGAGGCTTTGTATGGCAGGCGTTGCAGATCACCGGTAGGTTGGTTTGATGGTTTTAGTGCTGGGCCACAGAGCACCGATTTGCTTCGAGATTCCTTAGAACGAGTCCGAGTGATTCAGGA
>QJPP01004641.1:0-42976 GCA_003996215.1 Jaltomata sinuosa
AATGATCAAGCCAAACTAGCACTTTTGAGACTTGGTATAAAGCGCTGATCTCTCAAAGTCTTTGGAGTATAACCTCAAGTGCTTGCTCTGCTCAATTCTCTACTAACGCGAGTATACGCAGATGTCATCTTAAAAACTATCACAAATGAGTCCAAATACGGGCCAAGAACCCATGTGCATCATGTTCATAAAGCGCTGCGGGGGCATTAGTGCAACTCAAAGACATACCAGGACTCATAATGGCCATAACGTGTCTGACTGCTGTCTTAAGGGATGTCTCCGCCTAATCCTCACTGATGGTAGCCAAGAACTCAAATCAATCTTCGAAAAAACACGACTGAACCCTGAAGCTGGTAAAAACAAATCATCAATCCTCGGCATCGGATACCTATTCTTCATGTCACCCTATTCAGCTGTCGATAATCAATACACATGCGCATCGACCCATCCTTCTTCTTCACGAAGAGAACAGGAGCACCCCAAGGTGACACACTAGGTCTAATAAACCCCTTGGCTAACAGATCCTGGAGCTGCTCCTTAAGCTCTCTCAACTCAGCAAGAGCCATACGGTAAGGAGAAATAGAAATGGGCCTAGTGCCCGGCTCTAACTCAATAGAAAAATCAATATCTCTCTCAGGTGGAAGGCCTGGCAGGTCGGTAGGAAACACATCGAGGAAGTCTCTAACCACAGGAACAGACTCAGGAGAAGTAGGGTCAGCACTAACATCTCGACATATGCTAGATAAGCTAAACACCCACGGGAAATCAACTTCCTAGCTCGAAGACAAGAGATGATCCCAGATGGTGCATGGCTAACAGAACCCTTCCACACAACCGGGGATACACCGGGCACAGCTATGGTAATGGTCTTGGCATAACAATCCAAAACCACACGGTGAGGGTAATAACCAGTCCATGCCCAGTATCACATCAAAATCTAGCATATCAAGAATCATCAAATCACCCCAAGTCTCTGAATCACCAATAGATAGCATACAAGATCTCACAATCCGATCCACTACTAAAGAATCTCCTACTGGGGTCGAAACAGAAACAGGAACAGATAATGGCTCACTAGCCAACCCCAAACAAGGCCCAAAGTAGGCAGATACATATGAACAAGTGGATCCAGGATCAAATAAAGCCATAGCAGACTTATGGCACACAGAAATCGTACCTGTAATCACAGCATCTGAGGCCTCTGCCTCTGGTCTCCTAGGGACAGCGTAAAACTGACGACGACCTCCACCTGCCCGACCGCCATCCCTACCACTTGCTCTGCCACGTGGAGCACCACCTCTACTCTGACGACCACCCCCTCTAGCCGGAGGCTGAACTGCTCGTAAAGGCTCGGCCAACTGAACTGCACCCTGCTGAGGGCAATCTCTAGCAAAATGACCAATCGTACCACAAGTAAAATAAGCCCCTGGCGGCCTACTCGGTTGGGATGAACTAGCAGATCCCGTATAACCACCACGGCCTGATACCCCAGAAGCTGTACCCCTCAAAGACTGGCCGCTATAGCCCTGATGGCTGCCCTGACCCTGCTCGAACTGGGTACTACCGAAAGTCTGAAGGGAAGCCTGAACCGGCCGGCTGGACTGACCCTGGTGCTGCTGTGGCTGATAACTCTGGCTCCACTGGCCAGGACCTCTACCGCCATATCTGGAACCACTATAGACACCCTGATATCGAGGCCTCTTATCTCTGGGCCCCTGATCATGTCGCTGTAAGTCCTCCACAGTGCGAGCATAGTCTACAATGGCCTGGAATGACCGACCACTGGCAATCAATATCTTAGCTGGCTGTCTGATCTCTGGCCTCAAACCCCACACAAATCTGCGAATCCTATCAGCCTCGGTAGGAATGATCATAGCTCCGAACGGTGCTAGCTGATGAAAATGGGTCTCATACTCCGAGATAGTCGTAGACCCCTGTACAAGGTGAGTAAACTGCTCCCTGTGATGCTCCCGATCACTCTGGGGTAGGAACTTGGCCATAAAGGCCTCATAAAACTCAGACCAGGTCAAAGGAGGTGACGACGGTGGTCTACAAGCAACCTGGGCCCTCCACCATAACTTCGCTGGACCCTCCAACTGATAGGTAGTATAACCAACCCCGTGAGTCTCCAACAAACCCAAATGATGCAACATCTCCTCACAGGTAGTAATAAAGTCATGTGGATCCTGTCCAGAAGTACCAGCAAACCTCGGAGGTGCTAACCTCAAAAACCTACCCAACGCCTTCTGCTCTAACTTTGTCATAACTGGGCGAGGAGCAAGGGGCTGTGCAACAGATGGAACTGGAATGACCTCCGTACGAGGAGCCATAGTAGCCGGCTGCGCTCCTGAGATCTGTGCACCCAGGGCTGCCCCCTGAGCGGATGTCTGCGCTACCTCAGAAGGCCCCTCTCCAATCACACCCAAAAGCTGTAATAGTAATCCTCGAATATCTGGAGATTGAGCTGCGGCTGGAGCTGGCACATAAGTGGGCATTGGAGCTGGTACTGGAGCTGGCGCTGGAGCTGGCGCTGGAGCTGGTGCTGGAGCTGGAGGCTCATCTCCGCGTGATGCCGATGATCTCATACGAACCATTTGCGGAAGAATGAAGTAGAACAAATGAGATTTCCAGAAACTTCAAGGGTTATACGCATGACACAAAAGCAATGAAGGAGTCAAATTTCCTAAAATGTCACTGTAGCCACCCAAAGATTGAGTACGGACGTCTCAGCCCCGATCCGCAGGACTCTACTAGACATTGGCTCCTATACCGATGACATCGGTGAACCTAATGCTCTGATACCAAGTTGACATGACCCAATTTCTTGGTCATGATGGCACCTACAACCCCCGGTAGGTGAACCAATCCCCGTAGCCAAGAACAGTTAGTAATGGGCTACTATCTAACAAATAAGAGAACAAGATGAAGAGAACAGATAAAAGGATTATAAATATATACATATGCAGAGACTAAACCAAACCCCAAGACCTGGTATCATAGTATAGAGCCCAAACTACATACATGGAGTGCAAATAATCCAAAACAATATATGCAGATGTCTCTGAATGGTAATAGAGTACATGAAGCAAAAGATAAACTAAAGCTAAGCTCCGATCGCCAAGAGCTCACCCTCAGTCTGAAGTAGTCCCCAAAGATCTCCAAGCACGAATCACAGCGATCTAACGGCGATGGCCCACGCTAGGATCTGCACCCAAAGATGCAGGGGGTAGGGGTGAGCACCAAATGCGAAGCATAAGGTACCCAGTAGGTATCATAGGCCGACTGGGCACATATAAGATAAAAGCGTAGTAATAGACAGAATAGAAGCAAGCATTCACAGAAATCAACGAAAGGTACACAGGAACTAGCCCAGAGGGAAATCAATAGACCACACATGTGAGGCCAGTAAGCAGAATATACACACCATAGGCACAGGTGAAAGTAAGAAATAACGCACCTGGGGTCCTTGCAATAACAGTGTATACAAAATAAGTTTACGAAATGGACGGTATACCGGTAACCTCAAGTGTAAGAAGAGGAAAGAGTAATGATAGGGATGCTCAGAGACATGAATCAAACTCAACTAATCATATCAATCTCAAATCCAGAAACTAACAGTCTAGCAGTAACCAATTTCATACTTAACCGTAACAGGGAACAATTCTGTAAGTAAATAGCAAAATTCTACCTACAGTCCCCCGGCCGCCCATACAACCGAGGAACACAAACAAGTGAAAACAAACCCTCCGGCATCCCATACTACCGGAGCGTACAATCAACAACCAACAAACAAGGGTGGAGCCTCAAACAATTAATGATATGATGCATGAAGATCTCAAGTGAAATGGTATCTCTGTATGTACCTCCTCCGGTGCTGATCCGGCCCAGCAGGTAGGTTCCATGGAAGGACACTGCCGGTATACCTCTACTCCACCGTATACCCTTCCTCCGACACACGCAGCCCAAAGCCCCAGGCCCGGATGGCAAGGTCCATGGAGGTCCCAGACCCCATACTAAAACTCAGTATCAAAACATGTCGTCCGGAAGCAAGTCCGGGATCAAGATAGAGACCCAGTCTCGAATATGCATGCCCAGACCCTGTCCAGGACTAAAGTAGTAGGAAAATATCTCAAAAACCCCTCCAAGGGTGCCCGAGCATAACCAGGTCTAAACAGTAGAAAGTCATCTCAGGTGCTAGGTCCGATCGAGGCTAAAAATCATCTCAAGTAACAAGAAAACTCAACTAGCACTCCGGCCCTGCCGAGTCTAGCGTTAATCGTAAAACTGATGATTTAAAACATAATTTACTTTCTTTTACCCAAGAATACTCACAAGTCAAATCAAACCATTTCCAAATTATTTCCATCAAAAATGGGCCCCCGGGGCCATGCAAGGTTTAGAAAATAGTGCCAGTAGGCCCGAAGCCAAAACCATAGTAAAACATGGATAAAGCCTCTTTATATGCATGGAAATGGTATGATCACACAGAATAGCTGCCCAGCAGCTCACAATCAACCTATCGACCCTGCACAGGCCCACAGCTACTCAGCAAGCATAACCAGCCTAGAAGGATAATTCTATGCCTGGAACTCACGGACATTCCCAAAATCCCGCCTTCTATGTTCCAGAGTCAACAAGGCCTCACAGGACCACAAGGGTAAATAAAATATATCGGCAAATACTACAAGCAATGGAGGAACAAAAGTAGGCGGACATGAATAAAGCGGTCAAGGTCTGTGGTACCAACCTAATAAACCAACCCAAGGATGCCCATTAATATAATTTTATCCTATATATGCGGAGTCTAGGGAAAATAAACCGTAACCTACCTATCGTCCGATGACAATCTACTAGAACGACGATGTTCACGCTCGAACCACTCCGAGAAACTCCGAAATGAAATCAAACTCGAATTCGAGCTTGAATAGTTTGACGTGGATAATCGATTTTCTTTCGTGATCGACTAAATTGTAAAATAATCCCCCCAAAATTACTCCTCACGTAATAAGTTGGTAGAAGAGAAGCAACCATATATATATATATATATATATAAAATGTAACAAGTCCATATATAAGAGAGAATATGAGGTTGTCAACTGACAGATGTATGCAATATGTAGATAACTTAGCTAGCTAGTTAACAACTTTTTAATAATTAATTGAAAAACACCCACTATGCTAAGATTACATGAATCAATGCCATCACATATTTATAATATTGATGTACACTCTACCTTACTTCCACGTGGAAGTGGAGTGTAGCCACAAGATTATTTTTATCCCGCTATGTATGTACTCGGGTATTGCATAAGTTCGTGGTAAAATAAATATAACTTCTTAAATATACCATAATTCATAGAAAATTATTTCAAACAAAACCTATTATATTATAATAATAAATTTTTACATAACTAAGTTTACTATCTCCGTTAAAATATTACAATGTATAAAAACCTTATAAAATAAATACATATACAATTATATCGTAACAAAATATTTTTCATAAACCTTTAAAATATTTTTAAAAAGGTAATAATAATGTAACTTTTTACCAAATTCAACTTTCAAATAAAATATTTTCAAATGCACGCGATATTAATAAAATTCTTAAATTTAAGTTCCCAACTCACCATCGCACGATTTTGATACTCAAGAACTCTCTCGGAATCCTCCCTTATGTTCTCTCACTATTTCAGAACTGAAATGGCATTTTAAAACGTGAAGTTGAGGCTTAAATCGAGTTTGACCCGACCCGGTTCGCGACCCGGTTCGCAACCCATTTTCTGCCAGACAGTCCGCGGTAAAACAATCATAACCTTTTACGCCGAGATCATTTGGATGTGAGGTTTTGTGCGTAGGAAACTAGACTCGTAGACCTTCAATTTGGTATTTCGGGGGACTTCTAACTCTTTATATATTGAGAGAAAATCCCTGAGACATTTTACCCAAAGTTCAAAAAATTTATTAAAGAACTTACGATAACTTTTGCCGATTTGCTTGACTTCAAAACTTATAATGCGACCAAACAAATGGTCCCGACACCGAAATACCAGTCCTGACGAGCCTTAAGTGACTTGGGTCCGCTACAACAAGATCTAACGGTTCAAAGAAAACGTATACGTGGAAATAACCGGAAGGGTCATTACACTTAGCCAACATCTGGAGATGGAGACTTGGAGATAAAATCCTAGATCTTGGAGCTTGAGAGGAGAATATTTTTCTTTCTTTTGGAGCTTGAATTGGGAGAATGAGTGAAGAACTAGTTATGTGAGAATAAAACCCCTTTAATTTGGCCTAAAATAACTTAACTTAGGAGTTAAAAGAGTGAGAAATTACAAAAATACCCCAGGGATTTAAGTATGAAAAACTGATTAAAAATCTCGGTGCAGGTTCCATGAACTAATACCATGGACCGTAGTTGGTGTTCATGGTTTCTTGGCCAAAATTTACACTTGCAGGTCTAAGATCCACGGGAAAGGTCTACTGCTCATGGATTGATCCATGGACCATAGAAACCTCTCGTGGTTCTAAGAGGGAATTGGCAACCCTCGGTCTGATTTCGACAAACTAATTTCATGGCCCATGGAACAATCCACGACTCGTGAACCCTAGTCGTGCTTCTTAGACCTGAGGAGGGGTATGCTGAACTAGTTCCACGAGGCTCATCCACGGCTTGTGGTTCCATGCACAACTCATGAATTGTGCCCGTGGACCCTGGAAACTTCATAAATACAGAAATTTTAAGTCTAGAAGCTGGTTTGAAAGTCTGGGGTGTTACAAGGAACCCATACCACCTATAATCTATTTGGTGCTATTTATAAAAAAAAATTGGGATAGTATATCACGATTGCTTAGTATGTGCAATCTATTGATCTTCATTTTTTTCTGTGATATATTCAGTCTTATTCTCTTCTCTTTTGTTCTTTTTTGTTATTCTTTAGTCAGACAACTAATACAAAGACTCCAATGATGATCTGAATGGTGTAGATTATTCAATGAACGATTCTTTAAAAATATTGTGCTAAATAATTTCCAATCAAGACTTTATTGACTTAATTCATTTAATTTTTATTGTGTTATTTATTAAGTGTCCAACTTATTTTAATTAACACTTGATTTTAATAGTGATTATTTATGCAAATCTTTATATCATGAAGTTCATGAGAACTAGTATTTCTATGTACAAAAAATAGATATATGATATGCTTGATTATTTCATGAAAGATCATTCAGTTTTGACAAGTTAATTATATCACGAAACAAATGTTACAATTGAAAAATATTTAAAAGAAAAAAGTATTAAAGAAGAAAACTTTTGTAAAAATTCATTAGTTCTTGAGAAATCTGACAATATAAAAAAAAATTATGTATAACATTATCGCGCGAAACGCGGACAAATTACCTAGTAACATAAATAGATGAACAATGACAAACAAATTCAAACTAAGAAATACTACTAAAAGATAAGAAGAGAAAATAATGATAAAATACTATAAAAGTATTACATGCTCAATGAACATCCTAAGGTTGTTAATCATTCTCATCTCCATCATTGTTGTCATTTGGACAAATTTTATTTTCAACATTTTCATTCAGTTGTTTCTTCCTCGCGTCAAGTTAGGTTCTCTTGACCTCAAGTTCATCGATTCTTCTTTTTGCATCAACAAATTGGTTAAAGAGGTTCTCCATTTCCTTCTCCTCGGTGATTTATCTATTTTATTAATATGTTTTTCCTAAGCATCCACTATTAATTGAAGGTGTCTGTCATGTTTGGCCAAGTTATGTAGACTTTGATTCTCGATGCTAGCTAAATATTCCTTTACTCTATCTTTAGCCTGGGCCAGAAATGGCCAAGCAAAAGCATTATTCTCTTCGAGAGTAAAATACAATTAGACCGATTTCTATGTCACATAGAATAAATAATTGTTATGCTTTCTTACATAGTGAGTCTAATCATTTATCTAGAATGACTTTTTTCACTCTCGTATCGAGATTCCTAGTGCTTTTAACCCTTTTTTTAGTCATATTTTGTCACGACCCAATTTCTCGGTCATGATGGCACCTACAACCCTCCAGTAGGCGAATTAATCCCCGTAGCCAAAAAAGATTAGTAATGGGCTACTATCTAACAAGCACGCGAAAGAACGATATAAATAGCGGAAGCAAAGGAAATAAATGAAGAAATAAGCATCTGGATGCGGAGGAACGATATAAATAGCGGAAGCAAAGGAAATAAATGAAGAAATAAGCATCTGGAATATATATATAAGTGGAAGCTAAATCAAACCCATGATCTGATATCATAGTATAAGAGTCGGTACTAGATATACGGAGTATAAAAGATCCAAAAGAATATATACATATGTCTCTGAATAACAAAAGAGTACATAATACAAAAGATGATATAACGGCTAAACTCCGATCGTTAGGAGTTCACTCTCTGTCTAGGATAGTCCAAAAATTAGCCCGCACGAGTCTGCACAAATTAGCAACGATGGCTCACACTAGGATCTACACTAGGAAGATGCAGAGTGTAGCATGAGCATCAATTGCTAAGCAATGGGTACCTAGTAGTCATGATAGGCCAACTGAGCGCATATAAGATATAAAAGTAATAATATAGCAGAAATTAAAGAAGTAGTCACAGAAGCAACAAATAAGTATACGGAAGCTAGCACAAAAGGAATACAAGGAGCAAACAATTATGCTCAGCTAGATACTAGAAATATACATCACAGAACACAGATGAAGGGAAGAAGAACGCACCTGGGGTCCTTGCAATAACAATATATATAAAGAGAGTTTTAAGGAAATAGGCAGTATACTAGTAACCTCAAGTAACAAGGGAAGGAAGGAAAGTAAGTAAACGAAATCATGCTTGAAACCCAACTCTAACAACTAAATCATGCCAATAGTACAATCTCAAGGTAAGCGTAATCAGCCAATAACCAAAGTATAACCTTGAAGTGAACCAGAAGTATATACAACATGACTCCCAAATGTGAATCATCGAATAAGAACCTGAATATAGCCATAATCAGAACCAGAAATGTGATAGAATAATAGTAAGTCTACCTACAGTCCCAACCGGTGCTCATACACCCGAGGAACGCATAAAAGTGAAGACAAACCCTCCGGCATCACATAATACCAGAGCGTACACTCATCAAACAACAAACAAGGGTGGAACCTCACGCAAATGAATGATATGATGCAATAGTTAAATAAGGTAGAACAGAAACTCTGTATGTACCTCCTTTAGAGCCTATGGGCCCAGCAAGTTGGATCCATGGAAGGACACAGCCCGTATACCTCAACTACATCGTATACCCCTCCGCCGGTACACTGAGCACGTAGCCCCTGGTCCAGATTGGTAAGGTCCATGGAGGTCCTCGACCACATACTAAATCTCATAATCTCAACATAATCGTCCGGAGTGTATTCGGGTCTAAGCCAGTAACCAAATCTCAAAAATGCATGCCTGGAGTCTATCCGAGACTAAAATAGTAAATCAAGTCTCAAAGACCCCAACAAGGGTGTCCAGAGTGTAGCCAGGTCTAAAACCATAGTAAAACAAGTCTAATGCTCGACCCGATCGAGTCTAGTATCATTTTAAACCAACAGTAAAAATATGTCTAGCACTCCGGCTCTGCCGAGTCTTTTAATAGTATGAAAACTGGTGATAAAATAATCATTTTAACTCTTTTACCCCAAGAAGATCCACGAAAATCAATTCCAAACCTTTTATAACCATTTTTACTGAAAAAGAGCACTCGGGGCAATGCAAGGTTTAGAAAACTATTTATAGTAGGCCTGAAGCCAAAACAGTAGTAAAACATATAGAAAACCTCTTTATATGCATGATAATGGTATGCCCAATCACAAGCAACAACCCAAAAACTCACAATCAACTTATCGGCCGGGCACAAGCTCTAATCGCTCTACAACAAATATAACCATCTTTACAATTGAATATCAATGTTCAGGACTCACGTACATTACCAAATAACCCACCATCTATGGTCTATAGTCGAATACAATGCCACACATGACCACAAGGGTGATACTACCAACTATAGTGAATACTACAACCGTAGGAGCAAAAATAAGACAGATATGAAGAAACGGACAAGGTCTGGGGTACAAAGTTAATAAACCTAACCCAAGAGTGCTAGTTAGTACAATTATAGCCTATATATGCCAAGTCTAGAGGAGTTAGACCGTAAACTACCTGTTGTCCAACGACAAGCTGCTAGAACAATGATGTCCAAGCCCGAACTGCTCTGAGAAGCTCCGAACAACGATCAAACTATCATAAACATAATCTATGCCTTAAAATGAAGCTAAGGATACCTATATTTCTACAAGTGTAGCCGGGTCAAGATTTGGGTCACAAGGGGGCCCACGAGGCCCACAACAAAAAAATGAAAAATGGCATAATGTACAATGATCACAACACTCCCACGAGTGCATGCTCCAAAAGTGGGCAGATTTAGCAAAGAATAAGGGCTCCAAAACAGCCCGCAACCAAGGAGAACTAAAGATGGAATATAGAGAATAAAACCGGAAACTAAAGTAAAAATTCACCTATCTCGAAGAGATGAAGCAAGCCTACGGAGTGAATTCTCTAAACCCATGAGCAAGGAACCCAAAATTGAGCAACTAAAACCAAGAAGAAAACCCATGTTTAAGAAGTTCATCAATGGATTTTTTAATTTAAGAAGAACTTTTAGGGAAGAAGGAAGCTTACCAAGTGGCGAGGGAAGCAAGGTCTAGGCGCCAATTGGTGAATTCCCGAACCAAGAACTAATGTGAGAACAATTTTAGGTGAGGGAAATAAGTTTGAAGTTGAGAGAACCAAGAGAAAAGTGGCTGAAAATCATGAAAGAGGCATTTTATAAGGCTGGCCGCAGGTTAGCATCATCGGCGCTGGAGGGGCGCGATTGCACTGAAGGGAAGGCAGGCGCTAAGGTGCCATCTACACTAGTAGAGCACCATCAAGCAGAAGGTAGGACATACACGTGAATGTGCAATCGCGGGTTAGAGGTGCCACTGGCAGGTGGGCGGATGCTTGGGTGCCATCTGCGCTGAAGGCAGGCACAAGCTAGCGCGATTACGCTGTTTGGGCGCCATTAGAGCTGAAGGCTTGTCTACAAAATAAAACCAGCAACAACCAAATCTTCTATGGGGTGTTACGGGCATAATCAAAACCCGATACTCATAAACTATCCACCCAAAATGAGCCTGGCTCACCCTGGATCCAAACCAACCACCTGCCTAACCCAAATTTGACATTCAGTAGCTGATGGAGTCATCGGATTTCGAATCTAATGCTTTGATTATCGAAAGTCGACCAGAGTCATACTTTCAACTCCAACTGGCTTGAAAACAGAAAAACAACAGAAAACCACACCAAAAGTTCCCAGGCTTTTTCTAAAGGTCATTGTAGACCAAACTACATATTCTGGAGCTAACGGAACTGTCAGAATTCTATCTCGATCATGTTAGCTAAAATGTTGACTAAAGGTTACAATCTTCTAAGTCAAAGCTCTAAAATAGGGAAACATCCATAAAGACCAAATGAATGGCCAGGGCACCGAACCACCGGTCCCAGCAAGTCATAAGTGACTTGGGACCGCTTCAGGTAAGCTCTAACAGTACAAAGAAAGAATACACGCAAGAATGACCGGAAGGGTCATTACATCATCCACTACTAAAAAAGACTTTCGTCCTCGAAAGTCAAGAATAAGGGAATACTTGAAGGCTCAAACAACTGTGAATACTGAGCCTGTATCTCTCTCTCAGTCTCCCAGGTATCCTCCTCAACTGGATGGTGCCTCCACTGAACCTTAACAACTAGAATCTCTCTAGATCTTAATTTCCTGACATTTCTAGCCAGAATAGCTACCGGCTCCTCAACAAAGGCCAAGCTCTCATCCAACTGAATCGTATCCCACTGCAACACATGAGACTCATCTAGAACATACTGTTACAACATCAATACATGAAACACTAGGTGCATGGCTGAAAATATCAGAGGCAAAGCTAGCATATAGGCAACACTACTAACCCTCTGAAGAATCTCAAATGACCTAATGTACTTAGGGATAAACTTTCCCCGCATACCAAATCTCATCACACCCTTCATGGGAGATACACGAAGAAATACCAAGTCACCAACATTGAACTCTAAGGCACAAAGTCTATGATCTGTGTAGATCTTCTGCCTACTCTGAGCTGCCCGAAGTCTATCCTAAATCACCCGGAATCTGTCTAAGGAATCACGAAAAAAGTTTGTACTCTATGGCCTAGACTCCAAACCATCAAACCAACCCACTGGCAATCTGCAACGCCTACCATACAATGCCTCGAAAGGTGCCATGCCAATGCTCGAATGATAACTGTTATTATAAGCAAATTCTACCAAAGGCATAAAATGATCTCAAGAACCTCCAAAGTTAAGAACACAGGCCCAAAGCATGTCCTCCAGGACCTGAATAGTCCTCTCGGACTGGCCATCTGTCTGGGGGTGGAATGTGGTACTAAGATAAACCTCTGTACCCAAGTGTCGCTAAAAATCCCTCCAAAATTGAGATGTGAACTGAGTGTCGTAGTCTGAAATGATAAAAGTTGAGACCCCCTGCAAACGAACAATCTCATTAAGGTAAATTTGAGCTAACCTCTCTGCACTTTAAGTAGAATGTCATATAATTAACTATAACCCAAATAGAGTCAAACCATCGAGAAGTACGCGGCAACCAAACTATGAAGTCCATAGTAATCCCTTCCCATTTCTACTCAAAAATGGGAAGTCGCTGCATCAATCCTCCAGGTCTCATATGCTCAAACTTCACCTACTGACAGTTCAAGCAATGAGATACAAACTCCGCTACATGCCTCTTTATAGCACTCCAACAGTAAAGCTATCTTAAATCTCTATACATCTTGGCTGCACCAGGATGAATGGAATATCTAGAACAATGTTCCCCATGGAGAATCAACTTAATCAAATCCCCAACTCTCGAAACACAAAGACAACCATCAAACCTCAAAACACTATCAGAATCTAGAGTAGCCTGGTTGACCTTACCCCAAAAAACATGATCACAAAGGTCACACAACCGCTGATCCTCAAACTAACGGCTCTGAATCTGATCAACCAAGGTAGAACAAACCTCAATACTTGCGAGAACTCTACTAGGATACGACATGTCAAGCCTAACCAAATTGTTAGCCAAGGAATGGATGTCAAAGGCCAATGGCCTCTCTAAAACTAAAAGTGAATCTAGGTTGCCTATACTCACCATATTCTAACTCATGGCATCTGCCACCACGTTTGCCTTGCCCGGATGATACCCTTCAGTAACTCAATCCATCTCATCTGCCTAGAGTTCAGCTCTTACTGACTCGTGGTATACTGAAGACTACGGTGATCGGTAAAGATCTCACAGTGAACCCTATATAAGTAGTGCCTCTGAATTTGGAGAGCAAAGACTACCGCTGCCAACTCCAAGTCATGAGTGGGTAGTTGCACTCGTGAACCTTCAGCTGTCTCGATGCATAAGGTATAACTTGACCCTGCTACATCAATACACAACCAAGACCAACCCCTAAAGCATCACAATATATTGAGAAACTCTGACCCTAAACTGGCAAAGTCAACACTAGAGTTGAAGTCAATAAAACCTTAAGCCTCTGAAAGTTTTCCTTGCACTAATCCAACCACTGAAATGGGACATCCTTCCTAGTCAGCCTAGTCAAAGGAGCTACTATGGAAGAAAATCTTCGATGAACCTCATGTAGTACCCTGCTAACCCAACAAGGCTGCAACCTCTGTAGGAGTAGTAGGTCTCATCCAATCATGAACTGTTGATACCTTTTTTCCTAGTTTCACTCTAATCCCATCCTTAGACACCTCATGCCCTAGGAATGCTACTGATTCAAGCCAAAACTCGCACTTTGATACATTAGCATAAAGCCGATGATCTCTCAAAGTTTGGAGTATAACCCTCAAGTGTTGCTCATCTCTACTCCGCGAGTATATCAGGATGTTTTTAATGAATACTATCAAGAAAGAGTCCAAATACGGGCTGAGCATATTGTGCATCAAGTCCATAAAATCTGCAGGGGTATTAGTCAACCCAAAAGATATCACCAGGAACTCATAGTGTCCATAACATGTCCTGAATATTGTTTTAGGGATGTCTTCCACCCTAATCCTCAACTGGTGATAGCCGGACCTTAAATCTATCTTCAAAATCACGACTGAACCCTGAAGCTGATCAAACAAGTCATCTATGCACGACATCAGATACTTATTCTTCACAGTCACCTTATTCGCCTGTCGATAATTAATACACATCTTCATCGACCCATCTTTCTTTTCACAAATAGAATTAGAGCACCCCAAGGTGACACACTAGGCCTGATAAAACCTTTAGCTAACATATCCTAGAGCTTCTCTTTAAGCTCTCTCAATTAAGTTGGAGTTATACGGTAAGGAGTAATAGAAATAGGACTGGTGCCTGGCTCTAACTCAATAGCAAAGTCAATATCTCTTTCAGGTGGAAGGCCTGGCAGGTCAGTAGGAAACACATCTAGGAAAGCTCTAACCATAGGAACTGACTCAGGGGAAGAAGTGTAGGCACTAGCATCTCGTACATATGCTAGATAAGTCAAACACCCGCGAGAAATCAACTTCCTAGCTTGAAGACAAAAAATGATCCTAGACAGTGCTCGGCTGATAAAACCCTGCCAAACAATCGGGGATATACTAGGAATGACTATGGTAATAATCTTGGCATAGCAATCCAAAACCACACGATAAAGGGATAACCAGTCAATGCCTAGAATCACATCAAAGTCTAACATATCAAGAATCATCAAATCATCCCAAGTCTCCAAATCACAAACAAAAATCATACATGATCTCATAATTCGATCCACTACAAAAGAATATCCTACTGGGGTCAAAAAAGATACAGGTACAGATAGTGGCTCACTAGCCAACCCAATACAAGGCATAAAGTAGGCAAAAACATACAAGCAAGTAGATCTAGGATCAAATAAAGCCAAAGCTGACATGCGGCATACAGAAATCGTACCTGTGATCACAGCATTCGAGGCCTCTGCCTCCAGTCTCCCAAGGACCACATAAAATTAACGATGACCACCTCCTAACCAACTGTCATCCCTACCACCTATCCTGCCACACTGGGAACCACCTTTAGCTTGACCACCACCTCCTCTAGTCAGTGGCTTAACTACATAGATAGGCTTAGCCGGCTGAGTGGCTGGCTGATGTCACGCCTCGAGGCTACTCCCTAGATGTAACATGGGACCCAGGACCATAAGTGGTTCTAAGTTAACCCTTGGTCATAACATAACTAAAGAAAACACACTAAATGATAGCGTAAGAAGAATCAACTAAGTAGGCACACAAACACTATATAAGATAAAGGTCTAGGAGTATCAATTCCTAAACATGAAACACGAATATCCAGCTATGTCTGAAAAGCCTCAACATTAGACATAATGAGTTGTTGGGACAAGACCCCATCTAACTCTAAGTACTGAAAGGAAAGAGGGCCTACTAACTAGGAATCATAGTAGTCCTCAGAAAATGAGGACTCACCAATCAACACTGGATGGCCAGCGGTCTCTAGCCACGAGTCTGAAAGAGGGAACCTAAATCTGCATCGTAATAGGATGCAACACATATATGGGTCATTACTATAAGATGTACTGAGTATGTGAGTTTATGTAATAACATGGTAAAAACATGCTTAAAACTGAGTTCATTCATATTAAGAGAAAGCATGAGTAAATATCAAGATTTAAGCTTAAGACGTGAAATAGAAGTCAAGTTTCAAAATAGAATATCATATAACTTCATAGCTTGAAAAATAGTCATTTTGGGAGTTTATCTTAACCGACATAAACCATGATGAGCTACATGGAGTCCATTGTCATGCACCCATATTGAAAAAGGTTATCCTAACTGACCAAGGTTAGAACCATGTCATAAGGATCCTGTTATAAGCCATGGAGGGCAACCTATGGTGGAAACATAGTTTTGTATTTGGGTTATGTGGAACCCTCATCGCTCGGTGCTAAATACTAATCCCAAAATATAACATAATGCTCACATACATGTGACATATCTAGATATCAAATCTTATTCATAAACATGTTCGTAACCAAGATCTTCATAATACTCACGAACCTTGTTTTAGAAAATTATTCATGAGTATTGATGGCCAATCGGGTGTCTTGTCCTGCATAATACTTCATAACTTGAAAACTTGCATGGCACTAGTTCAATTTCATAATCACATATACTTTTATAAAATATAGAAACTAGGCATGAAATTGCTTGAAATTCATGAAATCATTCTAACAAATACCCCAATAATTGAAATACTAGGTCATTAAAAAAAAGCTCTCGATGCATGTTAAGTAACGGCTGCTAATGTGCACCTGGACGCTATGACTAGATAGCAAAAGACTAATCCCCGACCACTGCTAGCAGCGGTTAATGAGAAACATGGTTGCACAGTGACTCCAGACTCCGGCACCCCCCACACCTTAGCTCCGCTGAAGCTAGGGATTTGGTTACTAGAAGGATGAGGAATATCCCAGCAGTCCCTATAAAAAATTGAGAGAAAATGCAATCTGAGTCAGAAGAGGAGGAACCGGCGGATCCACATGCAGCGATAAAGCTTACGTTCTCTGTGGGATCTCAGGCTACACCTAATCCTTTGGCTACACTGATGATGGTTGCAGAGGTAGTGAAGGGAAACAGGCAGATCAAAAATGGTATGGGTCTCACTTTCTATCCTCCAATTATGAAGAACGGGCGTAAGGTTGTAAAGATTAGCCCAGAGGAGGCAGAGGCGGAATGTCACAAATGGAAAAATGCCCTAATAGGGTTTGTAATTGATGGATCGCCTACTTTTAAAGAGATGCTGAAATTTGTGTATATGTTTGGAATTTTACGGAGGCACCTCATGTCTACCTACACGATGAAGGCTATTTAAGTTTTCTCTTTCATACACAGTTGACAGACACTTAGTAATGGAGGAAGGGCCCTATATTTTTAACAATTGACCAATGGTTCTGAAGAATTGGGTAAAGGATTTCCAGTTCCAGCTAGAGATTTTACGGATCATTCCCTATGGGTGATGCTGCCAGGACTTCCAATTTACTACTGGGCTCCTAAGAACTTGAATAGAATTGCTAGTTTTGTTAGCCCTATTTGTGCAGATAGAATGACTATAGAAATTGAGAGGGTTTCTTTTGCTAGAATGTTAGTTGAAACTGACATTACACAGAAGTTACCAGAGGAATTATACATTGAAAAGCCAGATGGAACTATTCTCACTCAAGCTATAGAGTATGAATGGAAACCTCAATTCTGTCATACCTACATGAAGTTAGGCCATAAGGAGGGAGAATATGAAAATGGGGAGACAGTTCCATAAGACAAGCGGCGAAAGAGAAGAAGAAGACCACCTCCACCTGAGTGGAAAGCTAAGCATGCTAAGCCAATTGTGGAATTGCCTCCAAGTCAGGAGATTGATAAAGGGAAGCAGCTGACTGTTGAAGTGGTCCAGTCAGGGGCTGAGGAGAAAACTCCTTTTCAAATGGTGCATTCAAAGGCTACTAGTAAGCATTCTAATCTCAAAGTTCTAACAAATTTGCCCCATTAGAGGCCCATGAACCACCAGAGGAAACACAGGGCTAAAGCACCTGAGCCTCCAAATGCTACATGATAATAAGCTCCTGGAATATTAGAGGGCTATACCAGCCCTATAAGAAGAAAGAACTGAAAACTTTTTTGCTAAAATATAGAGTGGATTTTATGGGTTGTGTAGAGACAAAAGTTCAAGTACATAATGGTAAGAGAATCTAAGATAGGTTTGGCCAAGATTGGAAAATCTATGCTAGTTATCCTACTATAATGAATGGAAGAATATGGTTAGTTTGGCAGCAGAATAGAGTAACGATCACAATACATGAAACTACCGCCCAAACAGTACATTGAAAAATTCAGGACAAGGATTCGTCCTTCCATTGTTGGGTCACTGTGGTTTATGGCTTCAATACCCCTGGTGCTAGAATGGGGTTGTGGAACACTCTGTGACATTTACCAACTAGTAGCACTGGACTATGACTTATATTGGGTGATTTTAATGCCATGTTATCACACGAAGATAGGCTGAATGGTGAACTAGTGATACCCCAAGAAACAGTAGATTTCCAAAGTTGTATTGATGATATTGGTGTGGGTCAAATTTTGAGAAGGGGATGACATTTTAATTGGTGTAACAAAAGGGATGTGGTTACAAGAATCTACTCTCACATAGATTGGTCTTTTGGTAATGCTGAATGGATGCTTCAGTATAGTGATGTAGAGGATGATTTTCTAGAACCAGGGTGTTCTGATCATAGCCCTATTATTTTGAACACTGGCATAATCCAGCCTCAACTTCAAAGACCTTTCAGACTTCTTAATAAGGTAATGCAGCAGAGCAGCTTTAAAGACATAGTGATCACAACCTGGAATAGATAGGTTAATGATCACACCATGTTTAGTATCTGGACAAAGCTGCAAAGGATAGCAAACCAATCTAGTCAGTTGCATAGAGATTTCTCCACTGTTGATAAGAAAATCATTATGCTGAAGGGAAAATTACATGAAGTGCAGGAGTGTATGGGGTTAGACTTATTGAATCAATACTTAATTTAGGAGGAAAGAATGTTACTGAAGTTGATTGAAAAATGGGAAGGGGTAAATGAAAGGATCCTGAAGAAAAGGTCTAGAGCTACTTGGATAACACATGGGGATAGGAACTCTAAGTACTTCTTTTCTCACTTGAAGGCTTGTCAAGCAAGAAATAGGATCACCTCAATCTATACTGAACAAGGGAGGAAATTAACTGAACCTCATATGGTAAAGGAGGAGTTCCTGAACTTCTTCAAGAATCTATTGGGTCAAGCAGCTGACAATCTGCCTAGCATAAACCTTGTTATTTCTAGAGATGGGCCATGTCTATCTTTAATACAATAGCAGCAGCTACTTGTTATTGTGATAGTTGAGGATGTTATGAAGTACCTCAAAGATCTACCTTTATATAAGTCTCCAGGGATAGATGGGTATAATGCTAAATTTTTCAAAGCTCACTTGGATATCATAGGGGAAGAGGTGACACACAGAATATTGTAGTTCTTTACTAATGGGAAGATGCTGAAAAGTATCAATACTACAACACTTACTCTGATTCCAAAGGTGAGTGTTCCTTCATATGTTAAAGAATATCGACCAATAGCTTGTTGTACCACTATCTATAAACTTATATCAAAGATCTTAACTTCCAAACTTAAACTAGTGGTTGACCATGTGGCTGCAAATGGAGAAAATCATAGGACCAAAATAGAGGCAAGTAAAGAATGAATAGCTCAATGCAAGGGGAAGACCGAGTAATTTTCTTCTGTTGGGATAGTTGAGAAAGCTTGATATATTTATAATATTATCTCAGATTTATGCATACTTGGCTTGAGATTTTCTAATTATATTTCAAATGGTGTAGAAATGATAGTCTTCATTTAATCATTATTATCATATCTATATACTAATCTCTAAGTTATTCTTATATTAATTTTATATTCTCACAAAGAAAAATTAATGTATGATAATGTCACGACCCGATTTCTCAAGTCATGATGGCACCTACAATCCCCCAGTAGGCGAACCAATTCTCGTAGCCCAGAACGGTTAGTAATGGGCTACTACCTAACCAAAATGCACCAGCAAGCAGAAACAACCGAAAGCAAAACTCGAATATAAATACATAAAGGAAACTACACCAACCCCAAGACTTGGTATCAATAGTACAGAATCTTTTAATAGAATACAAGTGCTAGTAGTAAAAAAATACAACATAAATTGCCTCCGAAAGTACAAGGAGCAACAGTACAACAGATGAGATGTAGACAAGCCCCGACCGTCAGGCGCTCACCCTAGTCTCGAAGATTCAAAAGCTACACGAGTCTCCAACGTGATCAATGGAGAAAGCTCAGCTAATATCTGCACAAAAAAGTGCAGAAGTGTAGTATGAGAACCAAAACCACGGGACTCAGTAAGTATCATAGGCCGACTGAGCGCATAAAAGATAAAAAAACAGTAAGTAACAGATAGCAAGAAAGCAGTCACTGAAGCAATAAGCAAGGCACAAGGAGGTAGCATAGATCATCCATAACCAAGAGCTTCAAGTAACACATGCTAGCACAGAGATACAATTACTCAGAATCACAGGTGAAGGAAAGGAGAACGCACCTGGAGTCCTTGCACAACAATATAAGTAAGTAGAGAGAGAGGTTAGAAAGTAGCGGTATACCGGTAACCTCAAGTAGAAGGAAAAGACGGGGAGCAATCTAACATACTCAAAATGGAATCAACAAGTATAAGGAAATCATAACACCAATACAATCACATGATAGCATAACCAGGGAATCACCTCACAAGTACCACCCTAGGATGAAATAACTAGGCCACAATGACTGAGAGATACCACTCAACTTCCCACAAGGATAGAGCCAGAATCTCACACTCTGCTCAGAAGGCCACACAAAAATGCCTCGATAAGATAGGACTCCAAAGCCCTCTCAATAATCAAAAATCCCACAACCAAAGCCTCAACAGGCTAGCAATCACTAATCTTTTCAAGAATCGGGTGCCAAGACAAGCTCTAAATAAAAACATGAGTAAATATAGTCTACCTACAGTCCCAACGGCCGCCCATACAACTGAGGAATACAATCAAGTGAAAGAAAACCCTCCTGCATCCCATACTACCGAAGCGTACACTGAACACACAGCAAACAAGGGTGGAATCCAATGCATGATATGATATGATATGAAATAGAACCTCTGTATGTACCTCCTCCTGTGCCAATCGGGCCCAGCAGGAAGGTTCCATAGAAGGACTCAGCCTGTATACCACTACTCCACCGTATACCCTTCCCTCCGGCGCACCCAGCCCGAAGCCCCAGGCCCAGAGCGGCAAGGTCCATGGAGGTCCCCTACCCCATACTAAAACCCAGTATCAAGATATGTCATCCGAAAGCAAGTCCGGGATCAAGATAGAGACCCAGTCTCAAGTATGCATGCCCAGACTCCGTCCAGGACTAAAGTAGTATAAAATACCTCAAAAACCCCTCCAAGGGTGCCCGTGCGTAACCGGGTCTAAAACTATAGTAAATCAAGTCTAGTGCTCCGGCCCGCAGAGACTAGTATCAGTAATAAAATCAAGTCTGGTGCTCTGCCCCGTAGAGACTAGTATCAGTAATAAAATCAAGTCTGGTGCTATGCCTCGTAGAGACTAATACCAGTAATAAAATCAGTGCGAAAACATCCAAAAATCCCCTTTTCGATCATCAACAGTACCAAAAATAGGCCCCCAAGGCTATGAAAATTTAGGAAAACTGTCGGTAGTGGCTCGCAGCCAAAACTGTAGTAAAACATGCAGGGGAAAACCTTTTTCATGGATGATATGCTCGCACACAAATATAAAAGTAGCCAAATGGCTCACAACAACTCCTATCAGCCCTGTACAGGCCCAACAACTACTCAGCAGACATAATCAGCCTAAAAGGATAATCTCTATGTCCGGGATTCGCGGACATTCCCCAATAACCCACCATCTATATTCCAGAGTCAATACAAGGCCACACAGGACCACAAGGGTAATATACAATACTACGCGAATACTACAAACAACGCATGAAATAACGGACGAACAAGGTGGACAAGGTCTGGGGTACCAACCTATAATAACCCACCCAAGGATGTTAATTAATGCAGTTATAGCCCATATACGCAGAGTCTAGGTAGGAAAGCCATAACCTACCGGTCATCCGATGACTAGCTGCGGGAACGGCGTCGTCTAGACTCGAACTGCTCCTGGAAGCTCCAAATCACAAAAGAATACTTTTAACTGAAGCCCCAAAGGCGTCTCTATGAAGGCTGACCAACCAAGGAAATAGAACAATTGCTAGAATCGACGAGGATGCAAGAACGAGCCATAGCCATTTGATAAGGTGTTAATGTCACACTCGCGACCAGCCAACTCCAAAACATAAAATGAGGACAATAACAATAAGAAATGGCAGCTAAATCCAACAATAATATGTTAACCACATCTCAAAGGAGCAACGAGCTCCCGAGGCACTATTTCAAGTTGTACTTCACGTTGTCCAATCCAATCACTACCGTATGTGATCCCAAAAAGAATCGCACAATTTCCCAATCCCTCCAGCACATTACCACAACCAGAACACCACAACAATAACCAAACATAACAAGATAAAGGGGCTGCCCAAAGCCACAAATCCAAAATACCATTTCGGGGCTCAGAAATCCATAAAACAATACTAGAACATATAATAATGAACAGGGTCGTAGGGGAGAGATTTCCTTGACAAAAATATCCAATATACCAAGATTAACAACCTGCCTCCTTGCAGGAACAACAAACATATCCAAAATCAACAAGAAACTACTACAAGATATCGGCAACAACAACTTTTCATAACTAGAAGCTTAAAATCTTGATCCAACAAATAGATAAGTATACGGGATCCATACCTCACAAAAATAACTCCATAGCTACTTCAAAATACTCAAAAAACACCTGTTGGCTCGCTGCATCAACACCCATGAAGATACGCCATGAAATCGATGGGAAAAACTATACCAAAATGACGAGCTCGCGACGTAGAGCAACTTCCGTTAAACTTCCGAATTGAAAGGATCAAAGTCCATGGATTATTTATGGACTCTCCCTCTGATTTTCTAAGAATTTTGGGTGAAAAAAATGAGTTAAAACGAAGGAGAAATCAGCTTTTATAAGCTGAACCGACTTAAGATGTGGGCCCCACCTTGACGTGTCTGCTTGTGCACTCTTTTACGAAAATGCAAATATCTCTCTATTCTGAAGTCGTATGGATGAACGGTTTAGTGCGTTGGAAACTAGACTCGTTGACCTTCAATTTGGTATATTGGGGGCCCACTAACTCTTTAGATATAGGGAGAAACACCCCAAGACATTTAACCCAAATTTGAAGAGAATTCCTTAAAGGAATTTACAATAATTTTTTCCGACTTTTGTTTCGCAACTTGCTTGACTTCAAAACTTATCATACGACCATTTTGAGATTATAATACCTCATAACACATCCCTCTTAGTATATTAGACACTATTAGTCTTACCCCAAAGGCACGGGTTACTTTAAACCTTCCAAACGGACGAGGAGTTACACTAGGCATTTCTTTAACTCAAACTTTCGAGTAAGGAATTCCTTTGACCTAAAACCTTGGTTTAATTGTTTGATATTACCAAGAATGTTGTCGGAAGTCAACGATTTCCAAAGTTGAAGCTCTAAAATGAGGAACGGCCATAAGACCAAACAAATGGTCCGGGCACCGAACTACCGGTCCCGACAAGTCATAAATGACTTGGGCCGCTACAAGTAAGCTCTAATGGTACAAGAAAGGGGAAAAAGTGTAAATGACCGGAAGGGTCATTACAGATAATAAATGAGTAAGAATATTAGAGTGAGAGTAATTTTTAATTATCTATTATTTTAATTTTTTCTCTTTTTCTTTTGGTCCTAATCCTCACAGAGGGACTGACTCAAATAAGTTAACGATTTGAGGGGTCTTTATCTTATTTCTTTTCAGTCTTAATCCTCACGGAGAGATTGATTCAAATAAGTTTACTGATTTAAAGACTAATCGCAAGAGGTTTTTATACCTTTTAGCACAATTCAAGCAAGAAAAGTATTTTTGTTTTAACTGTCACTAGTCTTAAATTGATTAATTGACTTAACTTCATGGAGTGTTAATTAATTATTTATTTCTTAGCGTAAAAATTATAATTGTATTAGTAGTAAACAATTATTCTCTAGAAAAATACATGTATAGACTGAGATATTATTGTAATAATTTTATCAAGTGAATTCAATGATTCCCAACTCATTTAAATATAACTCTCCCAAAAGTAATTTATTTTAAATTTAATAATTTATAATTTTAAATTCACCTTTCATCAATTAATTCTCTCAAATAGTAGTCAAAATATTACAAGTCTGTAGCATAGATTTTTTTCAATCTCTGTGGGACGATATCTTAAACTATACTAGAATTTGACAGAGTACAAGCTGAAAATACCTATGCATTTTGGTCTCACCACTTGGCATGAAAATTTAAAAAATCCACTCCCATATCCATCTGGACCAGGACTCTTGTTGCTATCTATTTGAAATATAGCATCCTTAACTTTCTTTGTGTTCACTGGAACCAACAAATTGACATGTTGTTCCTTTGATAGGGTGTTACCGTTCCTCATCAGGATGTGACTATTTGCTTTCACTCTATTTGTAATTTTCTGGCCAAGTAGCCCCTCATAATACTCCACAAGGAGCTGAGCTATATTATCTGGTGCATATTCTCATTCCCCTTGTGCATTCTTTAATTGTGTCGCTGCCTGTTTTAATTTTTTGTGTTTGATTACTGAATAAACATATCTGGTGTTGTCATTACCAAGCTTTATCTAGTTGGCTTTGCTCTTTTGCTGTAAGAACAATTCATCTAGATAGGAGGACTTTCTAAATTTTTGATACAGTTCATGCTCCTGTTGTTGAAGCACTTGATTCATAAGATCTGATTGGATAGTCTGTTATGCTTAGATCAATGCCTCTCTATCATCTTTAGCTTCATTTTCTACATTTCTGAAATATTGATTGTTCAAGCCTTTTAACCCTTTTTTCAACAGCTTCATTTTCTTCACAATTTAAAACATTTTGTGACCTATAATGGGAGTCTCCCAACCTTGATTCACCAGTTCTAGAAATTGAGGATGTTGATCCCAAGAATTACAATACTTGAATGCTCTCTTTGTTCTAGGGGTCTCGTCTGTCCAACTAATCTTCAAGGGGCAATGGTCACTGATGCTTTTTGGGAAGAATCTGGCCTGGCAACTAGCCATTTGGTCCACCCACTCTCCATTAAGAAATGCCCAATCAATTTTTCAATAGATCCTTTGGTCTTCATACCTATCATTCCATGTGTACTTGTTTCCCTGGTGGGGCAATTCTATTATTTGACAATCTTCAATACACTTGCGAAAATCTGTCACCTCAACCCATGTTACTGGATTACCACCCAATCTATTATTCATAGATAATACTGAGTTAAAATCCCCCAATATCATCCATGGCAAATTACAAATTGCACTATAGTTAGTCAAATTATTCCATAATCCTTCCTCCCCTCCTTTTTATTAAAAGCATACACAAAAGACGTCACAAACTTCAGCTACAATGAAATATACAGCACCTGACAAATCACTGCTTGAGCAGTAATACTCACAGGAACTATAGTATAGAAATTTTGTCTCCATGTGACCTATATCCTACCATTATAGTAAGTATCAAGATTATGTATATGCTTCCAACCATTAAAAATTTGGCTAGCTATCTGACCCAACTTATTCTTCTTAACTTTATTTTCCAATAATCCAATTAATCCAATCTTTTTCGCATTGCGAAGGATTTTAACCTCCTTTTGCTTATTGGGGCTATTCAGCCCCCTCAAATTCCAAGCAAGGAAGTTAACCATCCCCAACATTGGGAATAATTTGACCTCCCAAATTTTCAATACTGTGGCAAGATTTACTTGGTCCTGGATCATTCAACACATGAAAAGTGTTTGAACTTACCACCTGTTGATTCTGTTTCTGGCTACCTTTTTATGTCTTAGTAGGAGTAATCTACCCTTGAGTATTCCTGATATCCTTCAAATTATCAGAAGGTTGTGTATCCCCCTTACCCTGATCATGGATCACTAGTTCTTGGTTGGCCCCCTTCCTTCCGCTTTGGTATTTTTTTCACCAGTTTTTGCTGGAGTTGGTGCATGTCTTTGATCTTGTGGGGCTGGCATAGGAGTCTTCTCCCTGTAGATATCCTCTGTATGCCCATATTTCTTGCAGAAGCCATACAAGGTCAGCTTTCAATCATATGCAAACTTTTGCTCCACTATATTTCCCTTTTCATTCCTGAACAACACTACTACTGGAAGTGTAGCTCCCATATCCACTTCCATCAACAATCTAGCAAAGTTCAAGCCAGTTTTCAATTTAGTATTCTTATCCACCATAAGTGGTTTATCCACTAAGCTTTCTATTTTACTAAGCTCCTTTGGACTCCAGTATTTGAAGTCAAGTTCAGGGAACTTCACCCAAATAGACACTGGATTGCGATAAATTTATAAAGAGTCGCTGACAGAAGGATCAAAAGTGTATTATTTTATTTAATTAAAGGTTCAAAATATTTTGCTAGATACCATAAGGATCAAAATCTAAGAATTAATAATAACTGAGGGACCAAAACTATAATTATCCCTACACTACAATGCAGAGGAAATGGTTTTTTGATTATATAATTAATGAGATTTTCCTTTATATTTTTCAAGTAAAGAATAATAATAAAAGTTTTCCATAGATTTCATAAATAATACTTAAATTCATCATTACTTCAACTCTATAATGGAGAAATAGCTTGATGATTTTACATTCACTACTAAAAATATTGACAAATTAGTCTAAAACATAAATGGCCCCTTATTCGATCTCTTTCATAACATTTTTTACTTTGATTTTGATAATTGTTCCTTTCAAAAGTGGCTACTCTAGATCTTTAGTCCCCATTGAAGATTATGAACCCCAAGAGCAGGTCATCGTCTTAGTAATGGTCAATTTTGGGTTTGCCCACCCCATAAAGAAGGGCATCCACTTGTAAGATCTGAGCATGATCTTTTAACAGATCATGCTGGATTAAAACAAAAGAAATATTAAAACTATCACCCAATCATAATATCGGTACCTAGCCCTGTTATTAGTCATGGATCACCACCAAAACAAGAGTAAATTAAACACTTGTTTTGAAAAAAAATGTAGTTTCATGCATCTGCAAAATGATGATTGTGTTACATAGTTGATGAATTTCAAAATAATAGCATTTTTCGCTCTCTTTTTTTTTAATTATTACAAAAACATCCATTCATCTTGACCGTGATAATCTAATTTGTTCAATGGTTAATGATTTAATTCGAGTTAGTTTTAAGATTTAATTTATACACTAATGGTGATGATGCAAAGGTTTAATTAATACATTATTATTATAATTTAACAGGAGTTGGTCAATTTTATGTTTGTCCACCTCATAGAGAAGGACATTCACTTGTAAGATCCGAGCATGATCTTGCAATTGATCACGTTCGTCTAAAACAAAATAAAGTGATCAACGATTACACACCCAATACATCGATACATAGCCCTGGTATGGATAATGGAGCACCACTGAAACAAGAATAAATTAAACACGTGTCCCAAAAAAATATAGTTTCATCTTGTCACGACCCAGACCACCATGAGTGGCACCCACCCAACCCCCGGATGAGCGAATCAATAGAGTCTCACTCTTAGCATAGCCTAACAGCTTAAAACCAGTGTGCAAAAATGTAATCTAGCAATCAATCATGCTAAAATCAACTCTATAGAAATAAATATAACCTGCGGAAAATCCCACCCTAGAATCTGAAAGTCATCGTACCAAACATCTACCAAATACTAGAGTACGGGGATGCAACCCCAAAAATAAAAATAGTCTAAGCCCGAAACAAATGGGCTATAACTTAATAGATGGAAATCAAGGCAGCTTGGTCGAATAGCTCACTCTTGATATCTCAAAGTGTCAGGCCTACAAGTGAGGTCGTGCATCAACCGCCGAAAGATTTACTGTACTCACAAAAATACAAGCAAGTGCAGTATCAGTACACAACTACCATGTACTGGTAGGATCATCAGTCAGTTCCAAATAAACAGTGCATGTACATAAATCAAATAAGAGTACAGAAACACATAGGCAAGTCAACAGGTATTCCTAGACTACAAGTCTCTACTTAACTTGTCCTACATGTAAACCACTTCACAGTTATGATCAACAATCCACAATAATAATAATTATGCCTCGTTACATATCCCGGATCCACCCTGGATCCCCTCTAGACAACATCTAAGTGTCAGACAAACAACCCAATCTATACCAAGACCAACTCATAAAGCAATGAAACAACCGGACCTCTCAAGGATCAAAATACACAACCACAATTCATAAACACAACTCGGTCCACTCAGGAAAACAATAATAAAGATGAAGAATACAAGAAAGTAAACACGTACCAGACGTGGTACCCGAGTCAACCGTTAGTATTATCCCATACCAGGTGTGGTATCTGAGCCAACCATTAGTATATCCCATACCAGGCATGGTACCCGAGCCAACCGTTAGTATATTCCGTATCAGGCGTGGTACCTGAGCCAAACGAATGTCTTACAAATCCACAGTCATAAACAATGAATATTCACACTTGTAAACCAACAAGCAACATACCTAATTCATTTCACAAGACTGAAAACATGATTTTCGACATTCTTAACCATTTCCTAAGCAATGCATACCACACAATTACTTAGACATGAGTACACAAACATACAATACATACAGGAATTAATAACCCTCACCTACCTTAAATAAGAAAACTCTACAGTGCCAGAGCTTTTTCCCTTTCAGGATCCCTTGCTTGTTCTTGGTCTAGAAACAATACACAATAATCAAAAATCAATACTTATGGCCTACAAATTACCTGGATTATGAAAAATCCCAAATTCTAGGACAACCATGATCATTCCACCCATTTACGATTTTCTCACCATTAATTTACCTAAATTCATCATTTTTATGAATTCCCTTAGAGAATTATGGCTAGATGATCATTACTCATTATCAAGAATCAAAACCCAAGAACTCTAGCATCCTACAATCCCCTTTTTCCCCGGATTCTACCATTCCTAGGTCATCTCAAACCTTTTTTTCAAGTCCACCCCTAGCAATTCTATAGCATAGGAAAGATATCACAGAGTTTGGGGAGTAGAACCCTTACCTTTAGGACGAAAAACAATGAAAAATTGGTAGAAATCGCCCAAAATCTCCCCCTTCTTCTCCCAAAACGTTTCAAGAAAAACTGAACTATTTTGGAGAAGTTTCTGCATTAAATCGCGTCATGCTCCACTATAGTGGTCCGCTCCACTATAGCGGTACCCTCATAGCGGTTCCGAAAAGTTCCCGAATTCGATTCTGAAAAGTCTTCCGGACTCCTTTATGTGTTAGCTACGAGAAAAACTAGCTCAAATCAAGACATCAAACACGATCCTTACCTGGATTGCCCTAGACCATACCTCGCTCCAAAACTGATCGAGACTAGCCTAGCCCAGAATTTCAAACTCCCAAACCCAAAGTTTTCTAACTCTAAAAATTGGCACGAATGGTTTACCCGTAACGACGGACCCGATCGTTACACATCTGCAAAATGATGATTGTGTTACATAGTTAATGAATTTCAATATCAAATAATAGCATTTTTTGCTCTCTTTTTTTAATCATTACAAAAGCATTCATTATCTTATCCTAACAATCTTATTTTGTTGACTGATTAATAATTTGATTCGAGTTAGGTTTAAGATTTAATTTATACCCTCATGGTGATGACATAAAATTTAATTTATACTTTATTAATATAGTTTAACATGTTATAATACCTAGCTTCATTGTCATTTTTAATTTAAGGTTACCAATAAAAAATGATTTATTTATAATTTTCTTTTAATTGATTTGAATATTGTGTAAACTTTTTTTATACCATCGGTATATAGAATTTAAACTCAATATATTATAGAAGATGATTTACTAGATGCTCACATTATAGAGGTGGAAAACGGATAGGTTGGGCTGATAATAAATTGAGTTAATAAATGAATGGGTTATTAACTCACCCAAAAGTTACATGGGCTAAATGGGCTAAAATGTGGTTCAAAATTCAACCCGTCTAATTCTTACTAAGTTTTAATTACTTTATTTCTTCTTTTATAGTAATTTTTATTACCTAATAAATTATTATTTTTTCTTTATCATGGCTATATATAACATATCAAATAAAAAAAAGTCTTTTCGAAAATATTTTAACAAAAAATTTCATGAACCAATTTGGGCTAGAAATCAACTCAAATTTTGATGGAATTAAATAGACGGATCAATAATCCTCATCAATAATCAGTCAAACTTAAATAAAATTAGGCGAATTATGATTTCATGTGCTAATTAGATCACCTCAACTCACATGTAAAATCAAACCTCTATATTGAAGTTTCACCTTCTTTTTTTTGTCAAGTTTTTTATTTAGTTTAACATTGATTAGTTGATAAGTTAAATTGATAACCATAGACTATAGTGATAGATTAATAGATACCTTAGAATTTATTATAGTTTGACCATCTAAGGGATTAGTCCATGAAACTATTTTATAAACATAAATTTTTAGTGTCAATTAATTATTATAATTAACTAATTACTTCGATTTTCCTCTTGATCTATAGATTGTTTCTTATGATAATGTCTTAATTACTAGACTTATACGATTAGACTTCTCTATAACTGTCATTCTGTATAATAATATTTTACTCCAATAATTAAATTTTCCATGAAATTTATTTTTTATGTTGTTACAGTGTTATATGTTCTTTATAACAATATTTTGCGATAATACCAAAAATTATTCGGACAAAAGAAGTTGTAGAGATGTTTGATTGTATATGCACTGATGAGAGATTGAGGGTTATAGTAAAGAGTTATTGATCACACCTCAACTATCATTTTTTCGCGAGTTTCATACCTTAACTATCCATTATTCTCTTAACCTACCTAAATTATCACTCCCTTTGTACTAAAACACACATCGATGTTGAGTTGGCCAATTAATATTGTTCCCAGTCAATAACAAGCACGTGTAGGCAAACTCAACATCGAGCTCAAAGTGTGTTTTAATATACAAATTAAAGGAGTGATAGTTAAGGTATGAAACTCGTGAAAAATTTGATAGTTTAGGTAGGTAAATAGAAGAGAAAACTACATGGCATAACAAACCTAAGCCCTTAATTAGGAATCATAGCAACTCTTTAAAATAATTACTATCCGCAATAAAAATAACAATAGCTATAGTAGGCCCAGCCAATTTACACTAAATACATTTGGAAGAGTATCATGATCCTAATCAATATCAATCCTAATTACAATCTCCCCTTCCTTTTTTGAATTCAACATCTTTCTTACTTTTCCAAAATTTTATCATTATCCCTATTACTAGTTTCTACACAATTTTAACAAGATTCTCTCTCAAAATTGTGTCTTCCATAAAATCACACAATTTTAATTCTTTTTTCTCTCCCAAAATTGTGATTTTAATTCCCTTTCTCTTCAAAAATTGTGATTTCAATCATTTTCTCTCTCAAAATCGTGATTCTTGAAAATTATATAACTACAATATCGATTTTGAAATACATTCAAATCTATAATAAAAAATTTTAATGATGGGATGACAAGATTCGAAGGAATCTCCAAGATTTATTATTTTTATAACTGAAAATTGTAGATAAGACTTTTTAGCTTGACGTACGGCGCGAAGCTTTGATTTTCAAGGAGAGTCCCTCAACTTATTCTCTACGTCATTGTTGACATAAATACTATAAGAGTAGAAATTATCAAAAGTGAGGTAGATCAAGTGTCCCGGGTTCTAAATACATTCAGATTTTTATTTTCAGATCTAGAATGACGATTTTCAATTCGTTTTTCCTGATCTATGTTCTAAATACATTCGGAGTTTCATTTGTATTTTCGTATTTATTTCGTTAGTTTTCTTCAATCATCAATTTTAATTGTATAGTGAAAGATTTGTATATGTATCAATATATATTTAGATATTTGTATTTTGACTTTCAATTGTAATAGACAAATGTGAATGTAAGTGCAAATTGTATGTTTTAAATATATTTGGAGTTTTTTTTTGTATTTTTGTATTTATTTTGTTATTTCTTCTTCACTCTTCAATTTCATTTGTATAGTGGAAGAGTTCTATATGTGTTGATATATATTTAGGTATTTTTATTTTAATTTTCAATTATCCATACTGTAACGACCGGATTCATCGTTACTTTAGAAATCACGATATCGTAAGATTACAGGAATGATTTAAAAATGCTTTGAATTAAGTGAGGTGACGTGATGAAAAACTTCAGATTCTTAAAATCATCCAGGCTGACGTCACTCTGTTATAGTGGTATGTATTCTGCTATAGCGGAAGACCGTCGGCTATAGCAGGGCGACGGGAGGCAGTAGCCGCACAATGCTTTTTAATAAAAGACTTCTCATTCTCAGTTGAAAAACATACGAGGGTTTCTCCAAAAACCCTCCTAGGATGCTCCAAAGCTTGGGAGCTATGGGGAGGAGGGATTTCAGCTAAAAGGCGCAAAACCATGGATTTTGGACTCACCATCCGGCAGGGAACGCCTTCACGAAGCCAAAAATGCATTTTTGCAGCTGCTTGGCATCCAGGTAGGCTAGATATTCTTTATTGAGTAGATTGACTCATTTCCATAGAACTAACATAGTATGCATCTAAGGGAAATAATGTCTGAAAACTAGCATCCACGTGCGAGAATCAAGGGGGAAAGGGAAGGGAAATATTGTCTAGAACAAGCCCCAAACGGGGGTGAAAACCAAAAAGCAGTTAATAGTCTTAATAAAGAGGGGAGGAGGGAGGCCCTAAGCCTCATCATTATAACTCAGGAAGGGGAATTCCTACCTGTCTTCAGGCTCAAGTGTGGGAAGCTCCTGACCTGAGGTGACGCAAGAGAACATGACCTTAACGGTCTTTCACATCCGGGCAAACATGCGATCCCGGGAGTGCCTCTTCTTTTTCTCTTCCTCTAACTCCCTGCGAAGTGTTGCAAATTCCTAGCAGAAGGGGGCGAGGTTGCACCTCCAGCATTAGTGTCCTCCATGAACTTCCTGACATCAGCCAGATTCTCCTCGAGCTGGTGGCTAGAAATTGGGGGCTAAGGCTGGGAAGGGACAGGAGTGTCATCATCACCATCTTCAGCTTCCTCAACCGGCTGACTGCTTCCTGCTTTATCCACCTTCCTCTTCTTCTTAGAAGAGACCACTTTCACCCGTAGAGGGTCGAAGGAGTTATCCATAGCTACCTCTAAGTTGGTGTGGTCCTTAGGCACCCCAATCCGCCTGCACAATTCATACACCAAGCCCGGAAGATAGGGGCCCTTCCTATGACCCCAGTAGAATTTCTTCCACTCAGAGATGATTTGTTCCCCCACATTCATGATAATTCTCTGCATGGAACAAGCAATCACCAGGGTCGAGGCATAAGTCACATCAGTCTTGTTTCCCAATGGGCAGATTCTTCGGGATACCAAGTTTAACCACCTCCTAGCATCAGCAGAGAAGTAAGCACTAGTGATGCCTTCGGGACTGGGCCAGTAGACTTGATCTCTAAACTCTGCCTCCACCAAGGTATCTCTCAACCATGTCATATCCCAAAGTCTAGCCTTGGCCTCGTATGCAGCATTGGAGACGTGAGGCACTCTTAGTACCTCATTGATAATCTGAGAATCTACAGGAACATCTACCCCTCGAATTCAAATAGTGGGGTTGGGATCATCCCAAAGGATGGTAGGAAGTATGGCATAGAACTCCCGCACCCAACCTGTACGAGCAGTAAGGGGAGCCACTGCCAACGTGTCCCAGTCAAACTCTTGAAGTTTGGATGGAAGGCAACTATTTTTCCATCCATCACTACCATTTTTCACTCCCTCTCATAATAAAAGCCCAGTCTCCGGTAATCCATGAACCTCTCTCGGCTAGCTTCATCAAGGAAACGCTCATAAGGATACACGGGAAATTGTCCTTCAGCCATTGGGTGTGATAACCTACAATGTAAAAGGGGGTGAGGTTAGAACTCGATAAGGCATAAGGGATTAAGAAAAAGAGGAAAATTTTCTAAGTGTTAGCCTAGAGGGGCTTCTATTTTGGGGTAGTCCGCTATAGCGTATGATCATCCGTTATGGCAGAACCTCTATAGAAAATATTTCTTTGCTCTAGCAGGACCGCTATAGTGGGACCCAATCGCTATAGAAGTATTCATCATCCTAGAAACTCCAAGGGGTGCAACAGTGGCGCCCCTTGACCAAAAACTCCATTTTTAAGAATCCAAGTTTAGATCAGTGCTTCTAAAGTGTCCTATTACAGGTTTCTACAAAACATTGGGCATTATAACCCCTAGATTCCGTCCAAATCACAGGTTTATTCAAGAACAACCCTTCACCTCCCACACTATTTTTGGCCCGTCTTTGGCTAAAAGTTGCATAATCCTTATGCCCAGAATGTTGTGGAGGCGTTATAAACATAAAGGAAGCATCCATGCTTCAGAAATCTGACCAAAAATCAAAACCAAGTTCAAGTTCAAAAACCAACTATAATGTGTACCCCAAGTCACTATTTTCTACCCCAATCCTATCTATAATCGTGCGGGGAAGTTAAGTAACAAGTGAGAATGATTATTACCTAAAAATTCTGACATCAGGAGCAAGGTGATCGGGAGATAATAGAGTATTTTTGGAAGAAGAAAAGAGGGGAATGGGGTGAAAACCCATTTTGTCCCCTATATCAACTATTGCCACCCGCTATAGCGGTCGTTACTCTTCTATAGTGGTACCGCTATAGCGGTTTTTTGTTCGTAATAGTGAACGTCAGTCAGTTTTGGGATAGGAAAGGTTTCTCCTGGGTCTTTTCAAATTCTGTTTGTCACGCCCCAAACCATGGGAGGCATGACCGACACCCGGAGCCCCAAAAGGCCGAGGGTGTCAAAATAGAGTGTATCTCTATTGAACCTGCTGGGGGTCTAAGACCGACAAGGTCTCTAAGAATAGCAATTTGAAACACTAAAAGCTCAATAGTAGTTAAGCAACTCAAGGCCGACAAGGCTATTATCATAGTAGATAGCTAATAACAAGGCCGACAAGGCCATACCCAACACTGATATACATATACACGTCTATAAGCCTCTAGGAGTAAGTAAAATATCTCCCATCCAGGACAGGGCCCTGGACTACCCATAAGTTGTACATATACATAACATGGTCAAAATATAAGCTAGACCTCTGACTCGTCAGCTCTAGGAAGAATGGAGCTTACCAAAATGGCTGAGCTCTGTAACTCCTACTGAAGAGATCTGTATGGGTATCTGTCTGGACCTGCAGGCATGTATGCAGTGCCCCCAGGCAATGGGGACGTCAGTACGATAATAATGTACTGGCATGTAAGGTAGAAACATAAAAGCAAGTCGCAAGTAGTAAATCCGAACAAGATATAATATGAAACTTGTAAACTGTAATTGGTAAGACTCGTTAAGCTCTTTCTCTTTTATTCTTTTTAGAACACAACACATGCATTAACTCACGCTGCAACTCACTCTTTATAACCCACACTGAACCACAATAGCGCCTCGGCGCACCCTATATTTAATAGCCTCAATATGGCAGTAGCGCCTCGGCGCACACTATGTATATAATGGCCTCAATATGGCAGTAGCACCTCGGTGCACACTATGTGTATAATGGCCTCATATGGCAGTAGCACCTTGGTGAACACTATGTATATAATAGCCTCAATATAGCAGTAGCACCTCGGTGCACACTAACACGCAAACCACACATAATAAGTGTATTACTAGATTGACCTTCAAAGCTATTCTTGTTATTTATGAAGGTTCATTTAGATAACTTCTTTAGCCTTGGATTACTAGGTGTTGGAATCAACATACCAAACACATATAAATGGGGATTTGACTTTCTAACTTTCCTTGTATACTTTCTAAAGCTTGATTAGAGATCACAATACAAAGTAGAAACTTGACAAAAGGATAACTTACATTTCGTGCAAAAAGAATCAGATTTTTATAAGAAGGCGACTTGAATCACCATAATGTATAAATTAGTTCCTTAAGACTTGTTGAGTTACCAAATCAGCTCTCTTACAACAGAATACTCAAATTCCTTCTTTCGGAGATTTAGAATTCTATTTCTAGATTCATGCCGATAAGGAATAAAGAAGCCTTAACATACCTCGTTCCTTCCGAAGATTGCGCTTACCACAACTTGGATTTTCCCTTATTAAGTTAATCTACAACACAAGGGTATAATGAAGCTAATATTAGCTCTTAAACCTGCTGCAACACTCCCAAAACAGTAGCTAAATATTTCCCGGGCAGATTTACGTATTTTGCATTAATTAAAGGTGTATCGTCACACCTTTCTCCCCTATCCAATACACATCACACACACACCAACCTACTGCCTCCAATAATACAAAACACATCAAACAGCCCCTACATAACTCACCATGCCGAAATACAATAGCAACACATTGAACCCACGGCTTTCGATCGCCGTCCCGTGAGTTCTTAACAACAATTCAACAACAATTGTCCATCTGAACTTCAATCCAAAAATATGATTATGGGCAGAATACTTACCACACTTGAAGGGGTGTTTTTATCCTCTTTTTATTGATGCCTTGAATTACCCTTTGCTTGGGCCTCAAAAGGGTTAAGTTTTGTGGCTGATTTTGGGCTTCTCTTGGGTCAAAATGTGGTCAATATTGGTGGCTACCTTTTGTAGTTGTTTGGGCCAGATTTGGTTGTGCTTTGATGGTCCAACTTTAAGCTTCATTATGGCTACCATTAGGTCTAATAATCCATGGTGTTTCTTCCCGTAATCGGCCCTCGGAACTTAGTTCGTTAGCGTAGGTAGGTGATGCACCTACTTGTCACTTAAGAGCTTAGATAAGTCGAGCAAGTACCTCACTTGTTTTATCTCATTGTCAAAACCCTCATCCTTATAATTTAACTTAACACTTATATACATTTGAACATCTCAAATTCTAGGCCAAAGTACCCCTTCACAATCTCGAGCTCAAATACCTTCGTCGATATTTACTTAGTCACATAGGTTTTGAGAGGTACGGGGTGTTACATCCTTCCCCCCTTAGAATCATTCGTCCTCGAATGAGGGTAATGCATATAGAGCTCTAGTCCTTTAGGATTTTTTGAAATTTCGGCAGAGTTTTCTTTATAATTGGGACTATTCAAAAACCTGAAACTCAGCAAAAGTCCAGCACGATGCCTCACAAGGCGATACAACTATATACAATTAAATGTAATTATTTTCACATGTTCAAACCTGATCATATTTGCATAGTAGGAAGAGTATCAAGAATATAAGAATATGACTTACCTCTGTACTATCTTCAAGTCATAAATAACTGGGGATGTTTTTTCCTCATTTCTTCCTCGGCTTCCCACGTCATTTCCTCAATATTATTATTTCTCCACAACCCCTTTACTGAGGCTACTTCTTTGGTTCTGAGCTTCCTAACTTGACGATCTAGGATAGAAATTGGTACTTCCTTATAGGATAAGTCTTCAGAAAGTTGAACATCTTTAATAGGCATAATACGTGAAGGATCTCCTATGCACCTTCGTAGCATCGATACATGAAATCCAGGATGGACTGTCTCCAATTCTGTGGGTAAATCTAGCTCATATGCCACTTTTCCTACCCTCCGAATGATCCTGTATGGTCCAATATATCTTGGACTAAGCTTTCCCTTTTTACCAAATCGCATAACGCTTTTCATGGGCGAAACCTTTAGGAAAACCCAATCACTAATATTAAATTCCAAATCCCGACGTCGCACATCTGCATATGATTTATGCCTACTCTGGGCTGTTAGTAATCTTTCTCGGATTAGCTTCACCTTCTCCATTGCCTGATTAACTAGGTCTGGCCCTAATAATCCTGCTTCTCCAATTTCAAATCATCCAATTGGTGATCTACACTTTCGCCCGTATAAAGCCTCATAAGGAGCCATTTGAATGCTTACATGGAAGCTATTATTATAAGCAAACTCAATTAGTGGCAAATGGTCATCCCAACTCCCTTTAAAATCTAGTACACAAGCTCGTAGCATATCTTCGAGTGTTTGAATAGTGCGTTCAGCTTGTCCATCTGTCTGTGGATGAAAAGTTGTATAGTGCGTTCAGCTTGTCCATCTGTCTGTGGATGAAAAGTTGTACTGAGACTTATTTGAGTACCTAAGCCTCTCTGGAAAGACCTCTAGAAATTTGCTGTAAACTGAGCACCCCTATCTGAAATGATGGAAATTGGGACACCATGAAGTCGAACTATTTCACTAATGTACAACTTGGCATAATCTTCAGCAGTATAAGTTGTCCTGACTGGCAAAAAGTGAGCTGATTTTGTAAGTCTATCTACAATCACCCATATGGAATCATACTTCCGATAAGTACGGGGTAAGCCTGTAATAAAGTCCATGTTGATCACCTCCCATTTCTAGGTAGGTATCACTATACTTTGAGTTAGACCTCCGGGTCTCTGGTGTTCAATTTTTACCTGTTGACAATTCGGGCATTGGGCTACAAACTCTGCAATATTTCTCTTCATATTATTCCACCAATAAATCTGTCGAAGATCATGATACATCTTCGTCGCTCCTGGATGGATTGAATAGCGGGAATAGTGAACTTCTGCCAAAATTTTCTCCCGAAGCCCCGACGTTAGGTACACATAGACGACCTTGATATCTCAGAACCCCATCCTCCTTAAGCTCTATTAGTGGTTTCTTCTGTTGTGGAATTTCCTCCCTCAATCTTACTAATTCTGGATAATCATATTGTCTTTCCTTTACCTCTGTCATAAGTGAGGATTCCGCTGTGCTTTGAATAACAACTCCCCCATTACCTTGGTCTAGTAGTCGAACCTGCAAATTAACTAACTGATGTAGTTCTCTTGTCATCTCATCTTTCCATTTTCCACGTGGCTCAAGCTTCCCGTGGATTTGCGACTAAGTGCATCGGCCACTACATTGGCCTTCCCTGGATGGTACAAAATATATACGTCATAATCCTTTAGTAACTCTAGCCACCTTCTTTGCCTTAGGTTTAAATTCTTCTGTTTGAATAAATACTGTAGATTTTTGTGGTCCGTAAACACGTCTACATGGACTCCAAACAAGTAATGGCGCCAAATTTTCAAGGCAAATATAACTGCTGCCAATTCAAGATCGTGAGTAGGGTAATTTTGTTCGTGCTTTCTTAGTTGTCTTGAGGCATAGGCAATAACTTTACCATGTTGCATTAAAACGCAGCCCAACCCAATCCTTGAAGCATCACAATAAACAACATAACCTTTCGTGCCCTCTGGCAGAGTTAAGACAGGTGCTGAAGTAAGTCTGTCCTTCAACTCCTGAAAACTCTGCTCACATGCATCAGACCACTGGAACTTGGCAGCTTTATGAGTCAACTTTGTCAATGGTGCAGATATAGAAGAAAACCCTTCTACAAACCTTCGGTAATAACCTGCTAAGCCCAAAAAACTATGGATCTCTGTAGCATTCAAGGGCCTCGGCCAATTTTTTACTGCTTCAATCTTTTGGCCGTCAACTCTAATACCTTCGTCTGTAATTATATGGCCAAGAAAAGCCACTGAAGTCAACCAAAACTCACATTTGGAGAACTTCGCATATAATTTATGATTCTGAAGTGTTTGCCATACTGCACGTAAATGATCAGCATGTTCGGCTTTGGACCGCGAGTAAATCAGGATATCGTCAATAAATACGATCACGAATACATCTAGGAATGGCTTGAATACCCGATTCATTAGGTCCATAAAAGCTGCTGGGGCATTAGTAAGCCCAAAAGACATTACTAGAAATTCAAAGTGGCCATACTTTGTCCTAAAGGCTGTTTTTGGAATATCTACCCCTTTAACACGTAACTGGTGATACCCCGACCGCAAGTCAATCTTTGAAAAACATTTGGCGCCTTGCAACTGATCAAAAAGGTCATCAATCCTTGGAAGCAGATACTTATTCTTGATTGTAACTTTGTTCAGTTGTCGGTAATCGATACACATTCTCAAGGACCCATCCTTCTTACGAACAAACAAAACTAGTGCGCCCCATGGCGATGTACTAGGCCTAATGAAACCTTTTTCGAGTAGATCCTTTAATTGTTTCTTTAACTCTCTTAATTCTGCAGGAGCCATCCTGTAAGGGGGAATTGATATTGGCTGAGTATCTGGGAGTAGGTCAATGGCAAACTCAATTTCCCTTTCTGGAGGGATTCCTGGAAGCTCATCCGGGAATACATCTAGAAATTGACTCACCACGGGAACCTATTGAAGAGTCACTGGTCCATCCTCTGTGCTTTGTACTCGAACTAAATGATAAATATATCCTTTAGAAATCATTTTCTGGGCTTTAAGGTAGGAAATAAACCTACCCCTTGGCGTGGCAGCATTACCTTTCCACTCCAGGATTGTCTCTTTCGAAAAATGGAATTTGACAACCTTAGTTCTAAAATCGATATTAGCATAACATGCAGCTAACCAGTCCATGCCCATAATGACATCGAAGTCAATCATATCTAATTCGATTAGATCAGCTGAAGTGAGATGGTCATAAATCCACACTGCACAATCTCGAAAAACTCGTCTAGCTATAATAGATTCACCAACCGGCATAGATACAACAAATAGTCTAGGCAATAACTCAGGGCCTACCCCCAACTTACCAGCAACGAGCGGGGTAACATATGAAAGAGTAGAGCCAGGATCTATAAGTGCATAAACAGCATGAGTAAAAATAGTCAATGTACTTGTAACAACATCAGGTGACGATTCCAAGTCCTGGCGACCGGCTAGAGCATAAGTGCGATTCTGACCACTGCCTGAACTGGATGCTCCTCCTCCTCCCCTACCTCTACCACGACCTGGTGTAGCCTGTTGTCCTGTCCTTGGGGGACGAATAGTAGATGAAGAAGCTGTCATCGACCCTGTAGGCTGGGATATCTCACTCCTACCTCTACTCGGACAATCTCGCATAAAGTGACCAGGATGCCCACATGAATAACAAGTATCTGAACCCAGGCGACATATCCCAGGATGCTTCCTACCGCACTGAACACAAAGTGGCAAAGGTGGCCTCATCTGACCTGAATGCCCCTGGCGATAGGAACTGGATGCACCTGAACTGTGGCCTGGTCCAGTCTGAGAAAAACGATCATACCTCTGCCTTTGCAACTGATATGGGGCACCACTAGTAGGGTGGGGTGATTGCCTATTAAAATGTGGCCTAACATTACCTCGTGGCTCTACATAGGACCCAGTAGATCTAGCCCTCTTATTCTGATCCCTTTCTCGGCTTTGGTTATCTCCAATTTATACTTCAAGATCCTCTGCAGCCTGAGCAATAGCCTGTATCTTAGAAATATTCATATCCTCTTGCGTGGCTGCTATTGTTAATCCCTTAATCAATTCATCCTTAAGGCCACGCACATATCGATGAACTCTAGCTCGCATCGTACTCACAATATCGGGGGCGTACCTGGCTAATGAATTAAACCTGAGGTTGTACTGTCAAACATTCATATTGCCCTGCCTAAGGGCTAGAAATTGATCAAGTCTGGCCTCTCGAACCTCCTGTGAAAGATAGTGAGCTAGGAAGGCCTCTGAAAATTCCTCCCATTCAGCTGGGGGTGCATTTGATCCCCTAGATCGATCCCAAGCCTCAAACCATAAAATGGACACATCTCGTAACCTAAAAGATGCAAACTCCACTGCCTCCACTACTGTTGCATGCATGACTCGAAGTACTCGATAAGTTTGATCAATAAACTCCTGAGGATCCTCACGTGGGTCAGAGCCTATAAATATAGGAGGACTTAGGTTGATAAACTCTCGAGCCCTAGAACTTTCTGAGCCACCTGACCTAACACTCATTGATGCCCCAATTTGTTGTTGTTGTGTGGATACCATCTGGGTCAATAATCGAACAACACTCCTGATGTCCTGGTCTTCTGCTTCAGGTGAAGGAGCTACAGGTGCTGGTTCATCTCTAGCTATCTCAGATGCCACTGGAGCAGGTGGGGTCAGGGGTACTGGATCCCCTCTAGTCTCATCAGGTACTTGATAAACTGGGATCTCTGGTGTCGGTGATTCACTTTGAGCCTCAAATCTATCCAATCGGATAGGCGGGGAACGACTAGTACCTTCCCCCGTATCCGTGCCAACCCGTCGGCTACTCATTTGTCTGGTCACCGGCATTTCTGTAAACAAGAAATAGAAAAACATGAATTAGACTTCAAACATCTTATGACCTCGCTCTATTGCACGATCTAGCAAATGAAAGAAGGATAACAATTCCTAAATGTCCTGTAGCCTCATGATTATAGGTATGGTGCACAACACACCCATAAGCAAGACTCTACTAGACACGGCTTGTAGACTCCCTGGGATTCGACGTGCTCTGATACCAAGTTTGTCACGCCCCAAGCCATGGGAGGCATGACCGACACCCGGAGCTCCAAAAGGCCGAGGGTGCCAAAATAGAGTGTATCTCTATTGAACCTGCTGGGGGTCTGAGACCGACAAGGTCTCTAAGAATAGCAATTTGAAACACTAAAAGCTCAATAGTAGTTAAGCAACTCAAGGCCGACAAGGCTATTATCATAGTAGATAGCTAATAACAAGGCCGATAAGGCCATACCCAACACTGATATACATATACACGTCTACAAGCCTCTAGGAGTAAGTAAAATATCTCATATCCAGGACAGGGCCCTGGACTACCCATAAGTTGTACATATACATAACCTGGCCAAAATATAAGCTAGACCTCTGACTCGTCAGCTCCAGGAAGAATGGATCTTACCAAAATGGCTGAACTTTGCAACTCCTACTGAAGAGATCTGTCTGGATATCTGTCTGGACCTGCAGGCATGTATGCAGCGCCCCCAGGCAATGGGGACGTCAGTACGACAATAATGTACTGGCATGTAAGGCAGAAACATAAAAGCAAGTCGCAAGTAGTA
>QJPP01004642.1:0-36845 GCA_003996215.1 Jaltomata sinuosa
TCTCTGAGCATGCCTATCATTACTCTTTCCCTCTTCTTACACTTGAGGTTACCGGTATACCATCCATTTCGTAAACTTATTATGTATACACTGTTATTGCAAGGACCCCAGGTGCGTTATTTTTTACTTTCACCTGTGCCTATGGTGTGTATATTCTGCTTACTGGCCTCACATGTGGTTCTGTTGATTTCCCTCTGGGCTAGTTCCTGTGTACCTTTCGTTGATTTCTGTGACTGCTTGCTTCTATTCTGTCTGTTACTACGCTTTTATCTTATATGTGCCCAGTCGGCCTATGATACCTACTGGGTACCTTATGCTTCGCATTTGGTGCTCACCCATACCCCCTGCATCTTTGGGTGCAGATCCTAGCGTGGGCCATCGCCGTTAGATCGTTGTGATTCGTGCTTGGAGATCTGTTGGGGACTACTTCAGGCTGAGGGTGAGCTCTTGGCGATCGGAGCTTAGCTTTAGTTTATCTTCTGCTTCATGTTCTCTATTACCATTCAGAGACATCTGTATATATAGTTTTGGCTTATTTTGCACTCCATGTATGTAGTTTGGCTATGTACTGTGATACCAGGTCTTGGGGTTTGGTTTAGTTTCCGCATATGTATATATTTATATCCCTGTTATCCATTTTATTCGTCTTGTTCCCTTTTTGCTAGATAGTAGCCCATTACTAACTGTTCTGGGCTACGGGAATTGGTCCGCCTACTGGGGGGTTGTAGGCGCCATCATGACCGAGAAATCGGGTCGTGACATTTTGATTACTACCTTTTTATTTTCATAACTTATTGTTAATTGCTTATCCTCTAGGTTATATGGTTTAACTTTTTCTAACCACTTTGCTTCTAACGTGATATTTTTATCTCCTTGATATATTTTGAAATTTATTAATATTGGTATTCCCCCAATAATTAATTCTTTTTCAGTTGTTTCTTCAATTTTTCTTAATGCTTTTGGTAATTCCGAACATTGTTGTTCATTTGTTATTATTTCTTTTTCTGGTATTAATTCTCTTGCAATATAATTTTCTTGTTGTCCTGTATTTATTAATATTAAATATTTCCTTTGGTCCATTAATCATGTTATGTAGTAATGATATGGTTTTATTTCTTCTATTAATTTTGGTGGAGTTACATAATTTATCCTTCTTGATGTACTCATTCTTGATGATGTTTCTGGTATTTCATTACCTATTCGTTTTGACGTTTCTATTCTTTCCTTTACTATTTCTAAGTCTTCGTCGATGTCCATTTCTGCATAACTATAATCATTATTATCTATAACTGATACTATTCTTTCAAACGGATTTTCTATTTTAATTCTATTTATTTTATTTCTAGCTGTTATTTTATGTTTTGTTGTAAGTATATATAGGTTTTTACATCTTGCCGTAAATATCTTACTTCCTGGTGTTAGTTCTATTCCCGACATTTTCCAGTATAAAACTAATGATCTATCTATATTTTTATCATCTATTGCTACTGAATAATTTGCACTTATTATGAATTTAAATTTTTGGTATATTAGATTACCTTTTACTGCACTTATTACACTTTTTTCTATAGGTTGTATAATTCTATCATCCGCTAAGTATATTTCTATAGGGGTATCTATTCCTTCTCTAAAACATGCTTTTATTAATATTTCTGTTCCTCCTAAATGTACGTATTTTATTGGATTTTTTGCTTTTATATCTTGTATTTCTTTATTTAGTACTTTTTTATTTAAGATTGGTATTCTAGCTTTACCTTTAATGTATTTACAATCTATTATATGTTCTCTTTGGCTTATTACATAATATTCTTCTTTTTGTCTTTTAAACCAATTTTTACTGTTGGTACCTCTAATATTTTATCTATGCTTAGATCTAATTCTTTTCCCTTTATTTGTTCAAATATATTAGTGTCAAATATTATTTTTTGTTCTGAGGATTGTTCATCTTGGTGTTCTTCTTGTTGTATTATCCTTATATCTTTTTCAGTCATAATTTTCTTCTTCTGATTCTTCTATATTATTATTTATATCGTTCTCGTTCTCGCTTTCGTTTTCTGATAATTCATTTTCTGATAATTCATATATACTGTCTTCACTTTCTAATTCATAATCTATATATTCCATTTGTGTATATTTATCATCTCCTATTATTATTTCAGTAATTTGTTTTTCTTTGGATTTTTTGGTAATTTGCAATCTCTAGCTAAGTGTCCTAATTTTCCACAATTATAACAAGTACATTCCGTTAGTTTTTTCTTTGTTTTATATGGTTTTTATATTTGTAATTTTTTACATAATATCTTCTTCTTGGTTTTTTATACTTATATTTTGATTTATATGGTTTATATTTACTACTATATCTTTTTATTTTCTTATGTTTTTTATAATATTTATCTGTGCATCCGAATTGGGGTGCTGTTCTGTAATGACCCTTCCGGTCATTCCCACGTTAAGTTTTGAAGTCAAGCAAATCGACAAAAGATATCGTAAGACCTTTAACAAATTTTCTGAACCTTGGGTCAAATGTCTCGGAGCTTTTCTCCCAATATATAAAGAGTTAGAAGTCTCCTGAAATACCAAATCGAAGGTCTACGAGTCTAGTTTCCAACGCACAAAACCTCACATCCAACTGATCTCGGAGTAAAGAGTTATGACTATTTTACCGGGACTGTCTGGCAGAAAATGGGTTGCGAACCGGGTCGCGAACCGGGTCGGGTTAAACGCGATTTAAGCCTCGACGTCACGTTTTAAAATGCCATTTCAGTTCCGAAACAGTTATAAAAAAATAAGGGAGGATCCCGAGAGAATTCTTGAGTATCAAAATCGTGCGTTGGCGAATTACGAGTCTAAACTTAAGAACCTTATTATCATCGTGCGTGTATTTGAAATATTTATTTAAAAGCTGAACTTGGTAAAAATTATATTATTATTGCCTTTTCAAAATATTTTAAAGGTTTATGAAAAATATATTTGATACGATATAAGTGTATACGTATTTATTTTATAAAGTTTTTATACACCGTAATATTTTAACGGTGATAGTAAATTTAGTTATGTTAAAATTTATTATTATAATATAGTAAGTTTTATTGGAAATGATTTTCTATCAATTATGGTATATTTAAAATATTATATTTATTTTACCATGAATTTTATGCAATACCCGAGTATATAAATAACGGGATAGAAATAGTGTATTGTTGGCTTGTAAGTGCCACCTCCACTCCACGTGTAGGTGGAGGGGGTGGCCAGCCAAGGGATAGCTAAGGTGGCAGCATATAACATTGCCCACTCTTTAGCATATTAAGTTAACTGTAGGGGCTATGCACCGATATAGTGCCTTTATTTGTTAACAACTTGTAGAATTAGTTTAGTACAAAAGGAGATGTCACCAAATAAACACTTCAATTACTTATCTGCTCTATATACATTCACACGTACAGAGAAGGGAATTGGTGGAACCAATTTAAGGTTATGGTTATATTAAATTGGTTATAGAAAATCAATTATCTACATCAAGTTATTCCGTCCCAAATCCGATTCCGATTCTGATCTAGTTTTGGATTTTCTCGGAGTGGTTTGAGCTTGGACATCGTTGTTCCAGCAGCTTGTCGTCAGACGACAGGTAGGTTACGGTTTAATTTTCCTAGACTCCGCATATATAGAATAAAATTGTATTAATGGGCATCCTTGGGTTGGTTTATTAGGTTGGTACCACAGACCTTGACCTCTTTATTCATGTCCGCCTATTTTTATTCCTCCGTTGCTTGTAGTATTTGCCGTTATATTTTATTTACCCTTGTGGTCCTGTGAGGCCTGGTTGACTCTGGAACATAGAAGGTGGGATTTTGGGAATGTCCGCGAGTCCCGGGCATAGAATTATCCTTCTAGGTTGGTTATGCTTGCTGAGTAGCTGTGGGCCTGTGCAGGGTCGATAGGTTGATTGTGAGCTGCGGGGCAGCTATTGTGTGTGATCATACCATTTCCATGCATATAAAGAGGTTTTATCCATGTTTTACTGTGGTTTTGGCTTCGGGCCTACTGGCACTGTTTTCTAAACCTTGCATGGCCCGGGGGGCCCGTTTTTGATGGAAATGATTTGGAAATGGTTGATTTCACTTGTGGAGATTTTGGGCAAGAAAGTAAAATTATGTTTAAAATCATCAGTTTTATGATTATCGCTAGACTCGGCAGGGCCGGGGTGCTAGTTGAGTTTTCTTGTTACTTGAGATGATTTTTAGCCTCGGTCGGACCGAGCACCTGAGATGACTTTTTGCTGTTTAGACCCGGCTACGCCCGGGCACCCTTGGAGGGGTTTTTGAGATATTTTTCCTACTATTTTTAGTCCTGGACAGGGTCTGGGCATGCATATTCGAGACTGGGTCTCTATCTTGATATCGAGACTGGGTCTCTATCTTGATACATGTTCTGATACTGAGATTTAGTATGGGGTCTGGGACCTCCATGGACCTTGCTATCCGGGCGAGGGGCTACGGGCTGCGTGTGCCGGAAGAGGGGTATACGGGGGAGTAGAGGTATACGGGCAGAGTCCTTCATGGAACTACTGTTTGGCGGATCGGCGCGAAGGAAGGTACATATCAGAGATACTAAATGCACTTGAGAATTTCATGCCTCATAATCATTCATTGGTTCGAGTTCCACCTTGTTTCTGTTTCTGATTGTGAGCTCGCGGTAGTATGGGATGCGGAGGGTTTTTGTTTTCACTTTTTGTGTTCTTGTTGTATTGGGCGGCCGAGCGTAACTGTAGGTAGAATTTGCTTTTTACTTACAGAATTGTTCTCTATTATGGATAAGTATGAAATTGGTATGATTAGTTGAGTTGATTCTTGTCTCTGAGCATGCTTATTATTACTCTTCCTCTCTTCTTCTTACACTTGAGGTTACCGGTATACCGTCCATTTCGTAAACTTATTTTATATACACTGTTGTTGCAAGGACCCCAGGTGCGTTGTTCTTCTTTTCACCTGTGTCTATGGTGTGTATATGCTGCTTACTAGCCTCATATGTGGTTCTGTTGATTTTCCTCTGGGCTAGTTCCTGTGTACCTTTCGTTGATTTCTGTGACTGATTGCTTCTACTCTGTCTATTACTGCTCTTTTATCTTATATGTGCCCAGTCGGCCTATGATACCTACTGGGTACCTTATGCTCCGCATTTGGTGCTCACCCCTACCCCTTGCATCTTTGGGTGCAGATCCTAGCGTGGGCCATCGCCGTTAGACCATTGTGATTCGTGCTCGTAGATCTGTTGGGGACTACTTCAGACTGAGGGTGAGCTCTTGGCGATCGGAGCTTAGCTTTAGTTTATCTTTTGCTTCATGTACTCTATTACCATTCAGAGACATCTGTATATATAGTTTTGGTTTATTTGCACTCCATGTATGTAGTTTGGCTCTGTACTATGATACCAGGTCTTGGGGTTTGGTTTAGTTTCCGCATATATATATATTTATATCCATGTTATCTATTTTATTCGTCCTGTTCCCTTATTTGCTAGATAGTAGCCCATTACTAACTGTTCTAGGATACGGGAACTGGTTCACCTACCGGGGGTTGTAGGTGCCACCATGTCCGAGAAATTGGGTCGTGACATTTTGCCGTCACTTTTTTGGAGCGACATTATCCGTCTCCTTTTGAGCTATTTTTTTTGTGACCCCAGACCTTGTCCGCTTCTTCATGTCCAGTTTATTTTCTTTCTCCGATGTTTGTAGTATTTATGGTAGATGATATTATCACTCTTGTGGTCCTGTGTGACCTTGTTTTGACTCTGGGCCATAGATGGTGGGTTATTTAGGAATGTTCGTGAGTCCCGGATATTGATATTGTGATTTTAGGCTGGTTATCTGTACTGTAGAGCGATTGGAGCCTGTGCATGGCTGATAGGTTGATTGTAAGCCATTGGGCTACTGTTTGTGTTTGAGCATGCGATTTATCATGCATATACAGAGGTTTTCCACATAATATTTACTATCATTTTGTCTTCGGGCCTACCTTATATGATTTTCTAAACATTGCATGGCCCCGAGGGCACGTTTTCAGTAAAAATAGCTGTAAAATGGTTTGGCACTGATTTTTATGGATCTTGTTGGGGTAAGAAAGTTGAAAGGTTGATTTTATCACTGTTTTCATACTTATACTAGACTCGGCTGGGTCATAGTGCTAGATTTGATTTCCTATCGATTGAGATGGTACTAGACTCGGTCAGACCGAGCCACCAATGGGTTTTTACTACTATTTTAGACCCAATTATGTTCGGGCACCCTTGGTGAGGTTGTTGATACATGATTCACTGATTTAGACCCAGGTAGAATCTCGAGCATGCATTTTTGAGATTTGAGGACTTATTTGGATCCGGATACACTCCGGATAATTATATTGAGGTTTTGAGATTTAGTATGTGGTCTACGAGTAGATCTCTATGGACCCGACCATTCCGTACCAAGTGCTACGGGCCGAAGGTGATCAGATGAGGGGTGTACAGTGGAGTAGAGGTACTCGGGGAAATTCCTTCCTTGGATCCTGCCTCTATTGGGCTTTTTAGGTACCGGAGGGGGTAACATACGGCACTACTATCACTTTCTTTCAGCCTATCACATCATATCATCCATTTGTGAGAGATTCAACCCTTTTTTGCTGTTTGCTGAGTGTACGCTCCAATAGTATGAGATGCTAGAGGGTTTGTCTTCACCTGTTTGTGTTCCTCGGATGTATGGGCACCCGTTGGGACAATAGGAAGACTTATTGATACTCTATCGAGATATTGATCCCTATTGTGATTTCATATGGTTTTGGAAATTAAGGGTTGTATATATACATTTGGTTAACTTGATAAGTTGTATTTGTCTCCCCGGTTGATTCTTTCCTGACTTGAGAGTAGTATTACTTGCATGGTTTGATTGTTAATCTTATTTTCGAGCATGTTATCATTATTCTTCCTTCCTCCTTCCTTTTTACTTGAGGTTACCGGTATACCGCCTATTTATAAACTCTTTTTATATATATTGTTATTGCGAGGATACCAGGTGCGTTATTGCTTTCTTTCCCCTGTGTCTGTGATATATATTCATTCTAGTAGCTAGAAAAGTATGTATTTTCTTCTATATGCTTCAATGCTAGATTCCGTGTACTTATTCGTTGCTTTCTATGACTAGTTGTTTATTTTCTGTTATATTAATGCCTTTATATCTTATATGTGCCCAGTCAGCCTATGATACCTACTGGGTACCCGTTGCTTAGCAATTGGCGCTCATACTACACTCTGCATCTTTGTGGTGCATATCCTAGTGTGGGCCATCACCATTGACTAATTGGAGACTCGTGCGGCTGATCTTTTGGACTATCTGAGGCTGAGGGTGAGATCGTGATGGTCAGGTTTATCATTTAGCTCATCCTTTACATCTTCTACTATTTTTGTTATTCAGAGACAGATATGTATATATTATTTTGGATACGTTGTACTCTGTTGATGTTGTTTCGACTCTTATACTATGATACCAGGTTTTGGCTTTGGTTTAACTTCCACTTATGTATTCCTGTTGCTTATTACTTATCATATCTCTCTTGCTTCTGCATATATTATGCTTCTTTCTCTTGCTTGTTAGATAATAGCCCATTACTAACCATTTTGGGCAATAGAAATTAGTTCGCCTACTGGGGATTATAGGTGCCATCATGACTGAGAAATCGGGTCATGACAGCTTGGTATCAGAGCTCTAGGTTCACTAGTGTCATCAGTATAGGATCCAATGTCTAGTAAAGTCCTGCAGATCAGGACGAAGACGTCCGTAATCAATCTTTAGGAGGCTACAGGGGCATCTTAGGAAACATAGACCTTTTCTTGCTTCTATCTCATGCGTAGTATCCTTGAAAGTTTCTTGAATCTCACTTTCTGTAGTTCACTCTTTTGCAGATGGTTCGTACGAGATTGTTGGCATCAGGTGGATGAGAGACTTTGACCCCTGCACCTCCGACTCCAGCTAGGGGCTGGGGAGGTCACAAAGGTAGAGCTAGAGGATGCGCCCGAGTAGCGGCACTAGCTAGAGCTTATAAGGTCGAGGTTGAGTCTGAGTTTGTTCTGGAGCAGCAACATATGGACCAGGGGACAACCTAGGTGCCACCAGCTCTGGTAACAGCATTAGCTTCAGTGCCATCATCAGCCCTAACTCAGTCAGTAGGTATTCAAGGTTTCCTTCTGCAGCTTTTGGGTATGATCGGGGATCAGGCTTCTGAGGTAGCATAAACATCCCCTCAAGGGGTAGCCCGGGGTGTGTAGGGTTTAGGAGCGCAGCTTGATACTACGGCTCCCCGTGCTGAGGTTATTCTGGTTCCAGCTGTTGCACAACCTCTTGCTCCTCGCTCAGCTATGAGAGAGATAGAGTAGAAGGCATTCGGTAGGTTCGCTGGTACTTCAGGTCAGAACCCACATGATTTTATTATGACTTGTGAGGAGATGCTATATCACTTGGGGTTGTTGGAGACTCACGGAGTTGGTTATACTACTTATCAGTTAGAGGTCACAACTAAGTTATGGTGGAGGGCCCAAGTTGCTTACAAACTATCTTCGTCTCTTCTATTATCTTGGACAAAGTTTTATGAGGCCTTCATGGCCAAGTTCTTGCTATAGAGCGACAGAGAGCGTCGTAGGGAGCAGTTCACTAGGCTTATACAGGGATTATTGTCGGTATTTGAGCGCGAGACTCATTTCCACTAGCTTGCTCCATTTTTGTCCATGACCATTCCTACTGAGCCTGACAAAGTCCATAGCTTTATTTGGGGTTTGCGGACTGAGCTTAGACAACTAGTTGAGATATTAGTTGCCAGTAGTCTATCATTTTAGGCTATCGCGGGCTTTGTTCGTACAATATCGGATTTATGTCATCGTGATCAGGGGGCCAGAGATAAGAGGCCACGATATCAGGGTGACTACAGTGGTTCCCATTCTGGTAGTAGAGGTTAAGACCAGTGGGGCCGAGGGTATCAGCCATAGCAGCACCAGGGTCAGTCTAGTAGACCGGTTCAGGTGACTCTTCAGGCTTCTGGTAGTCCTCAGTTTGAGGAGGGTTAGAGTAGCCAGCAGGGCTATAGTGGTCAGTCTTTGAGAGGTGCCGCTTCTAGGGCATCAGGCTGTGGTGGCCATAGAGGTTTGACTAGTTTATCTCAATAGTTTAGGCCGTCAGGGCCTTGTTATGAGTGCAGAGTTATTGGGCACTACGCTATAGATTTTCAGTAGGGCACAGTTCATCCAGCCGCTCAGCTGGCTCAGCCTTTTCGTACAGTTCACCACCGGCAAGAAGGGGTGGTGGCTAGCATTGTATGATAGGTGGTAGGGATGGCGGTCGATCAGGTGGTGGTCGCCATCAATTTTATGCGGTCCCTGGGAGACCAGATGTAGAGGACTCAGATGTTGTGATCACAGGTATAATTTTTGTATGTCGTCAGCCAGCCTTTGCTTTATTTGATCCTTGATCTACTTGTTCATATATTTTTGCCTACTATTTTCTTTGTTGTGGTTTAGCTAGTAAGCCATTATCTATACATGTATCTATTTTGACCCCAGTAGGAGATTCTTTAGTAGTAGATCGGATTGTGAGATCTTGTATGATTTTAGTTGGTGATTTGGCAACTTGGGGAGATTTGATGATTCTTGATATATTAGACTTTGATGTCATACTAGGCATGGACTGGTTATCCCCTCACCATGCAATTTTGGATTGCTATGCCAAGACCGCTACCCTAGATGTGCCTGGCGTATCTTGTTGTGTGGCAGGGTTCTGTTAGCCACACACTATAAATGATCATCTCTTGTCTTTGAGCTAGGAAGTTGATTTCTCACGAGTGTGTCTTATCTATCATATATCAGAGATGCTAGTGTCAACCCTCCTTCTCCTGAGTCAGTTCCAATGGTTAGAGATTTCCTAGATGTGTTCCCTACCGACCTGCCAGGCCTTCCACCTGAGAAAGATTTTGATTTTGCTATTGACTTAGAGTCGGGCACCAGACCCATTTCTATTTCTCCTTACCGTATGGCTCCAACTAAGTTTAGAGAGCATAAGGAGCAGTCCCATGACTTGTTAGCTAAGGGTTTCATTAGGCTAAGTGTGTCACCTTGGGGTGCTCCTGTTTTGTTTGTGAAGAAGAAATATGGGTCGATGCAGATGTGTATTGATTATAGGCAGTTGAATAAGGTGATTGTGAAGAGTATTATCCGATGCCACAAATTGATGACTTGTTTGATGAACTTCAGGGTTCAGCTGTGTTTCCAAAGATAGATTTGAGGTCAGGATACCACCAGTTGAGCATTAGGGCAGAGGACATCCCTAAGACAACATTCAGACACGTAATGGCCATTATGAGTTCCTGGTGATGTCTTTTGGGTTGACTAATGCCCCCGCAACTTTCATCGACTTGATGCACATGGTGCTTAGCCCATACTTGGACTCGTTTGTGATAGTTTTCATAGATAACATCCAAATATACTTGTGGAGTAGATATAAGCATGAGAAGCACTTGAGGATTATACTCCACACTTTGAGAGATCATCGACTTTATACCAAGTTCTCAAAGTGCAAGTTTTGGGTTTAGTCAATTGCATTTTAAGGACACGTGGTGACTAAAGATGGTATTAGAGTGGACCTAGGGAAGATTTCAGTTGTTCATGATTGGCCGAGACCCACTACTCCTATGGAGATTGATAGTTTTGTTGAGTTAGTAGGGTACTACAGACGGTTCATTGAGGAGTTTTCTTCTATAGCAACACCTTTGACTATGATGACTAGGAAAGATGTCCCATTCCAGTGGTTGGATCACTATAAGGATATCTTCCAGATGCTTAAGGCCGTATTTACTTCAGCTCCAATGTTGACCTTACCAGTAGAGGGTGAGAGTTTCTCCATGTATTGTGATGCTTTAGGGGTCGGTGTTAGTTGTGTGTTGATGCCGTAGGGTTGTGTGATATCGTATGCATCTAGTTAGCTGAAGGTTCACGAGTGCAACTACCTCTCTCATGACTTGGAGATAGTGGCGGTAGTTTTTGCACTCAAAATTTGGAGGCACTACTTATATGGAGTTCACTGTGAGATATTCTCTGATCACCATAGTCTTCAGTACATCACGAGTCAGCAAAAGCTAAAATCGAGGCAGAGGAGATGGATTGAGTTACTAAAGGACTATAACTTCACTGTTCTGTATCATCTGGACAAGGAAAATATTGTAGCGGATGCCTTGAGTCGGAAGACGATGAGCAGGGTCAGCCTAGCTTCACTTTTAGTTTTAGAGTAACCATTGTAGTTGGATATCCAGTCCTTAGTTAGTTGTTTGGTTAGGCTTGACTTGTCAAATCCTAGCAGAGTTCTTGCCAGTATTGAGGTTCGTTCTACCTTGGTTGAGCAGATTTAGAGCCGTTAGTTTGAGGATCAGCGGTTGTGTGACCTTTGTGATTAGGTTGTTTGGGGTGAGTCTAGCAATGCTTCTCTAGATTCAAATGAGGTTCTGAGGTTCGATAATCATCTTTGTGTTCCAAGGGTTGGTGATCTAATGCAGTTGATTCTCTATGAAGTACATTGTTCTAGGCATTCGATCTATCCTGGCGTAGCCAAGATGTACAGATATTTGAGACAGCTTTACTGGTGAAGTGATATGAAGTGCGACATAGTGGAGTTTGTATCTCGGTGCTTGAACTATTAGCTGGTGAAGATCGAGCACATGAGGCCTGGTGGATTGATTCAACATCTTCCCATTCTTGAGTGGAAGTGGGAAGGGATTACTATGGACTTCGTAATTGGATTGCCACATACTTTGAGGGGTTTTAATTCTATTTGGGTGATTATTGATCGGTTGACTAAGTCAGCACACTTCTTGCAAGTCTAGACTACTTATAGTGTAGAGAGGTTAGCTTAAATTTACCTTCGTGAGACTGTTCAATTATATGGGGTCCCAACTTCTATCATTTTAGACCATGACACTCAGTTCACATCTTAGTTTTATAGGGTTATTCAGCGAGACTGTATAGAGGTTCAACTTAGTACCGCATTCCACCCTCAGATAGATGGCTAGTCCGAGAGGACTATTCAAGGCCTAAAAGACATGTTTTGGTCCTAAGTTCTTGACTTTGGAGGTCTTTGGGATTAGTTTATTCCTTTGGCTGAGTTTGCTTATAATAATAGCTTTCATTCGAGCATTGACATGGCACCTTTCAAGGCTTTGTATCGTAGGCATTGCAGATTGCTGGTTGGTTGGTTTGATGGTTTGGAGTTTAGGCCACAGGGTACATATTTTCTTTGAGATTCCTTAGACCGATTCTGAGTGATTCAGGATAGACTTTAAGCAGCCCAAAGTAGGCAGAAGAGTTATGCTGATCGTAGACTTCATGCCTTGGAGTTCAGTATTAGTGACTTGGTATTCCTCCATGTATCACCTATGAAGGGCGTGATGAGATTTGGTAGGCGGGGCAAGCTTAGCCCCAGGTACATTGGGCCGTTTGAAATCCTTCACAGAGTTAGTAGTGTTGCCTATCAGTTAGCTTTGCCTTTGATGTTTTCTACTATGCACCTCATTTTCCATGTATCAATGTTGCGACTGTATGTTTCGGATAAGTCCCATGTGTTACAGTGGGACACGGTTAAGTTGGATGAGATTTTAGCCTTTGTTAATGAGCTGGTATTTATTTTGGCCAGAGATGTCAGGAGGTTGTGATCTTGGGAGATTTTGGTTGTGAAGGTTCAATGGAGGCACCATTTATTTGAGGAGGCTACCTGGGAGACCTAGAGAGAGATGCAGGCTCAATATTTGCAGTTGTTTAAGCCTTCAAGTACTCTCTTTCTCTTGACTTTTGAGGACGAAAGTTCTTTTTAGTAGTAGATGATGTAATGACCCTTCCGATAATTCCCGCATATATGATTTTCTTGTAGTGTCCGAGCTTGCCTGTAGTGGTCCCAAGTCATTTATGGCTTGATGGGACTGTTGGTTTGGTGCCTTGGCCATTCATTTGATCATTATGGTCGTTCCTATCTTTTAGAGCTTTAACTTAGGATATCGTTGACTTCGGTGAACATTCTTAGTAAACATACTCAGAATCAAATTCCAATAGTTCTGTTAGCTCCGGAGCATGGATTTTGGTCTAGATGGACCCTTGGTTGGGGTCTAGGAGCTTTCATGTTTTCTAGCCAGTTGAACTTGAAAGTTTGACTTTGGTCAACATTCGGAGAAAACAACCTCGGATGGAAATTTTGACAGTGTTGTTAGCTCTGGAATGTCGACTTTGGGCTACAGGGACCTTTGGTTTGGGTCCCAAGGCTTCCAGACTCGTTTTAGGCCTTGGTGTTCCGTTTTGGAAAGATTGGGCTAAAGTTGGTTCTTGGGCTTAGGGGCTACTTTTCTTCTTATCGACCTCAGTTGGGATTTTTGTCGATTATGTTGAGTCTGGAATGCTATTTTTAGTCTAATAGCTCAACTCGTTTGTGTTCGCGGGACCTCAGATGTGTTTTCGAGGGTCTGTCAGAGTCAAATTCCTAGTTGGAGATGTTGTCGGCATCTGGTTATTGTCATGACATCAGCTGGCCATCGCCCACGTGGGGCTTGCTCGCGTCTGTGATGAAGCATGCCAGCCGCCCTATTTTCTTGGACATCGCCTAGGCGGCGCCTCATCCGCGTCTGCATAGGGCAATCCCAGCCTCCCATTTTTTTCTCGTCTATCGTCAACATATCGCCTGGGCCTCGTGCGCATGGTCGCGTAAGTAGCGCCTGGCCGCGTGCGCACTGGCATCGGCTGGCAGCTTTAAAATGTCTTCTCTCCTCTTTTCATTTTATTTAACATCAACGCCAATTTCTCCATTGAAACCAGCTCTCAAAGCTCCACTTTTCTCCACTTCTGGACATCAAATTCATGGAGGAAGATCACCATTGGTTCATGGTTGCTTTCCCGTCATTAATTTGGTAAGTTTCTTTGCTAATTTCCGATTTTATCCCTTTAAATTCCCTCTTGCTCTCTTAGCTTAGGTGGCCTATTTTAGCCCCAAATTCTTGCTCAATTGCTCTAATTTTCTGGGCATGCACTCCCTGGAACCTTGTGATCATATTGCACTCGTTCATTTCTGGCTTCAGGTTGCGGGGCCCACAGGCCCACTGGTGACTTAAATTTTGACCCGACTATAATTATAACAATATGGGTATCGTTAGTCCCATTTGATGTGTAGTTTATGTTCTTGATAGTTTGATTTTTGTTTGGAGCTTCTCGGAGCAGTTCAGGCTTGGACATTGTCATTCCAGCTGCTTGTCGTCGGACGACAAGTAGGTTATGATTTAACTCTTCTGGACTTTGCATATATAGGATATAATTGTACTAATTAGCATCCTTGGGTTGGGTTTATTAGATTGGTACCCCAGATCTTATCCGTTTCTTCATGTCCGGCTTATTTTCTTTCTTCGATGTTTGTACTATTCGTGCTAGATGATATTATTACCCTTGTGGTCCTGTGTTACCTTGTTTTGACTCTGGACCATAGATGGTGGGTTATTTGGGAATGTTCGTGAGTCTAGAACATTGATATTGTAATCTTAGGCTTGTTATCTGTGTTGTAGAGCGATTGGAGCCTGTGTAGGGCTGATAGATTTATTGTGAGCCATTGGGATACTGTTTGTGTTTTAGCATGCCATATATCATGCATATACGGAGGTTTTCCATATGATTTATACTATGGTTTTGGCTTTGGGCCTACCTTATATGGTTTTCTAAACCTTGCATGGCCCCGAGGGCCTATTTTCGATAAAAATGGTTGTAAAATGGTTTCACACTGATTTATATGGGCCTAATACTAGACTCGCCTGGGCCGTAGTGCTAGATTTGATTTCCTATCAATTGAGATGGTACTAGACTCGGTCAAACCGAGCAACAGATGGGTTTTTACTACTGTTTTAGACCCTATTATGTCTGGGCACCCTTGGTTGGGTTGTTGAGACTCGATTCACTGATTTAGACCTGGGCAGAACCCTGAGCATGCATTTTCGAGATCTGGGGACTTATTTGGATCCAGCTATACTCTGGATGATTACATTGAGGTTATGAGATTTAGTATGTGGTCTACGAGTAAACCTCCATGGACCCTACCATTCTGCACCAAGTGCTACGAGCCGAAGGTGACAGAAGGAGGGGTGTACAACGAAGTAGAGGTACTCGGGGGAATCCCTTCCATAGATGCTACCTCTATTAGGCCTTTTAGGTACCAGAGGGGGTAATATACGACACTACTATCACTTGGTTTTAGCCTATCATATTGTTTATCTGAGATACCACCCTTTTTTGATGTTTGCTGAGTGTACGTTTTGGTAGTATGGGATACCGGAGAGTTTGTCTTCACTTGTTTGTGTTCCTCGGGTGTATGGGCGCCCGTTGGGACTGTAGGCAGACTTATTGTTACTCTATCGAGATATTGACCCTTATTGTGATTTCATACGGTGTTGGACATTAAGGGTTGTACTATATACATTTCGTTAACTTGATAAGTTGTATTTGGGTTTCCCGATTAATCTTGTTTTCGAGCATGCTACCATTATTCTTTTTTCCTCCTTCCCTTTTAGTTAAGGTTACCGTTATCCCACCTATTTCTGAACTCTCTCTCTATATATTGTTATTGCAAGGATTCCAGGTGCGTTATTGCTTTCTTTCTCATGTGTCTGTGATATATATTCATTCTAGTTGCTAGCAAAGTATGTTATTTTCTACTTGTATCCTTTAGTGCTAGCTTCTGTGTACTTATTCATTGCTTACTATGACTATTTTTTCTTGTAATGACCCTCCAGGTCATTGTCGATTTTCTGTGCTCTTTCTATGTTTCGAGCTTTCCCTTAGTGGCTACAGGTCATTTATGACTTATCGAAACTAACGTTTTGGTGCATGGGTCGCTCGTTAGGTTGTTATAACCATTTCCCTATTTTAGAACTTAAACTTAGAAAACCTTTGACTTTGGTCAACTTTCTTGGAAGACGTGGTCAGAATTGAATTCTGACAATTTTGTTGGATCTAGAGCGGGGATTTTGGTCTAGTAGGACCATTGTTCTGGGTCTGAGTGCTTTCGATTTGGTTTTGTGTTGCTTTCTCTGTTTTCAAGCCAGTTTGGCTGGTAGGGTTGACTTTGGTCAACATTCAGAGAAGACAGCCTCAGATGGAAATTCCATCAGCACTGTTAGCTCTAGAATGTTGACTTTGGGCTAGGAGAACCTTTGGTTCGGGTCCCGAGACTTCCAGACTTGTTTTGGGGTATTGAGTTCCGAGTTAGTTTAGGGTATGGGGCTCACTTTTCCTTAAAATAATCTCCGTTGAGAAATTCATTGATTCCGTTGAGTCTGGAATGTCATTTCCACTCTAGTTGTATTATTGGTTTGTGAGTATCAGGTTCCGATTGTGCTCTTAATGCCCTGTAGAAGATTAGAAATTGCTAGTTTTTGTTGCAGGCACCGGCCTTCAGCGCCATCGACGCCCAGGTCAGCGCGATCGCGCTAGCCGCCTGGTCCTCCTTCAGCGCCAATGGCGCTGGCCAGCGCCAATGGCACCAGACTGCACCAATGGAACCATCCTGCGCCCAGGCCTATAAAATCCTTTATTCTCATTTTTTTCCAGCATTTTCTCTCATTTCTCTCAACTCCAACTTCAATTCTCTCAATTCCAATTGCTCAAAAACAGTGTTGGCTCGTGGAAATTCTCCAAATTGACATTTAATCTCACTCCCTCATCATTTGGTAAGCTTCTTCTTCCTCAAGCTTTGCTCTTCTCCTTAATCTTAAAACCTCCATTGTAAAGGTTCTTACAAGATTGGGTTTTCCTTGGGTTAAAGTTGCATTTGTTGGTTTGATTGTTCGTGGTAGCTGTAGTTCCGGTCCATGGTCGATTCTTGCTTCCACATTAGTACGTTTCCGCCATTGAAAATTGTTAGTTCTCCACTTTTGTTTTCTTGAATTAATAGCTCTTTGGGGCTGCTTTGAGCCCCAAAACAAACTCTGTTCGCGCTCCAATTTTTAGCATGGGTTTCATAATCCACCGCGGGCATAATTGTGAATTTTATTTTTTGTTTTGTTGCGCAGGCCCCAAGGGTCATTTTTCGACCCGATTTCTGGCCCAATTTTTCATATAGCAATATGGGCGTCATTCTTCTCCTCTTGACACCTGGATTGTATTCTTGATAGCATGGTAGCTTTCTGAGGCTTTTCCGAGGGGAAAACACACGAGTGACGGTTCACGCTTGCAGTCGGCCCCAAGGTAGGTTACAGTTTACTTTATAGACTGAGTTTAGTTAGATTTTATATATTTATATGTTGCTGGAACGTTAGGTTGGCTTTAGGTAGATGTAGGCTTAAATCCTATTTATTACTTTAAATTGGCTATTTAAGATTATAGTTTAGGATTATCATGTTTATCCTTATCCTAGGACTTGTTGTATCGTTTTGGCTAGCTTGGAATCCCTAGGTTGTATTTAGGAGGTTTTAGAGGTAGAGGGAAATTCTTGTGTTCCTTTTTCGCTGTTACTTTCTTGTTTTATCCGCTTTATTCTATTGTTGTGCGTAACTGTGGGCCCGAGGCAATAACTTGGATTTTGACAAAGCCCTAGTTTAGTTCTCTTGGTTCGGAGGGTATTTTTCCCTGTTTTGCCCTGTTGTGCATGGTTTTCTCTGAATATGGACATTTCATGCTCATACTGCATTAAATATTATTGGCACGGAAAGGGAGTATTTTTAAAACTTTTGTTTCAAAATGAGTTTTGCTACGGCTACGGTGATTTACAGATTTGAACTAAACTTTATTGGATTTTTACCATGGGTTTTGGAAGGATAAAGGGAAAAAAGTACTATTTTATGCATATACTTATAGTCCGATGTGGTATTCAATACCCCCAATGTATTATTTTGGGTTTTACTTTCCTTTCCCCTATATATACATATATGCATAGTCTAATGCGGTATTTTGAGCGCCTGATGCGATATTCCGGGTTTATATTATTATGCATTCATACATCACATCATCATTTCATCGCATTGCATTGGCTTGGGCTCTTTTGGATTGTTGGTGGTTTTGGGTTGATCTTGTAACTACTTCACCTTTTTAGCTTAGTAATTTCGGTTGTTGGCTTCATACCTAGATTTAGGTGGATCCCTGTATTTTAGCTGCTTTACTGTAATTTATATTTATATAATATCTTTCTACGCTCGGTCAACCTATGATGCCTACTGGGTACCCGTTGCCTTGGTACTCATACTACACTCTACATCTTTTTGTGATGCAGCACCTAGTACGAGCCACCCACACTGATCCTCCTATCCTTCGAGGCCTGCTGCAGTCTATATCGCGATGAGCTCTCAGCGCCTTAGAGACTGTGCATACTTTCCATCTTGTATATTTTGTCTATATTTTGTATTTTGGATAGACAAAGTATGTTCTATAGCTACTCTTTACTTTAGTCGCTTTTTTGATAGACAGAGTCTGTTGTATAGCTACTATTTAATTTAATCGCTCTTGTACTAGTGACACTAGGTCCAGGTTGGTTCTAGTGTATGTTTTGTCGTTCTTGGTCACTCTAGGGCCATCTTTTGTATATTTTCTATAGTTGGTATGTATATATATACTCTTGGCCTTATCTCTTCCATTCATGTCTTCTGCTTTTCCTTATTTTAACTGCTTTATTCTCTTTCGCCTCGTTGGGTTTGGATTGCCTACCGGTGGTTATGTAGGCGCCATCATGGCTCAATTTGGGGTCGTGACAAAGTGGTATCACAGCTCTAGGTTCACCGGTCTCGCTAGTATAAGAGCAAAGTGTCTAGTAGAGTATCGTGGATCGGTACAATGATGTCCGTATACAATCTGCAAGAGGCTATAGGACATTCCTAGGAAATATGTCATGTTATTTGATTCCTTATCGTGCGTTCTTGACTCTTCAACTTCTGAGTATCTTTGTTTCACACTCTCTCAGATGGTTCAGATGAGATCTGCAGCGAGTGAGGACGAGGCCCCTACACCTGTAGTTAAGGCCTCAGATATTGGATGGGGTAGAGGTTGATCCAGAGGTTGAGGTAGGGCACGGGCTGCAGTGCCAACTCAGTCCCAATCTAGACTACCGTTACCATAGCATGAGGTTAGAGTGGATGAGGTACAATTTGAGCCCGAGCATGTGGGGCCAGCCTAACTTTCGACTAGTTTTATGGATACTCCCGTGTTGCTGGACACTTTAGTTCGGTTATTGGGGTTCCTTGAGGGTATGACTCCACCAACAACTTCTTTATCCACTATGATTGGTTCTTAGGTTAGATATGAGGGTCAGACTTTAGCTCAAGCGGGAGCACAGGGTTTAGGAGTGTAGCCTGCTGCTGTGGCTTCCAGATTGGAGGTATTACCAGTTCCTACAGTTGCTCCACCTATTCTCGCCGGGCCAGTTATGTCTTCTGAGGAACAAAAGATGCTTGGTAGGTTTCTTTGATTGGGCCCTCTGAGGTTGTTGGGTGCTTCTAGGAAGGATGCACATGAGTTCCTGACTAGCTGCCAGGAGATATTACCTAATTTGGTGTTAGTGTGTTTCAGCTAGATGGTGTAGTGAAGAACTGGTGGAGGCATATGTTTCTTGCAGACCAATCGAGTCACCTCCGCTTACTTGGGCTCAGTTCTCCGCATATTTTCTTGAGAAGTATGTACCACGTAGCATTAGAGAGCGGTTGATTGATCAGTTCTCTGGGTAAGAGAAAGGCTCCATGACCATATCTGAGTATGAGCTTCGCTTCCACCAGTTGTCCAGACATGCCACTAGGATTCTGCCTACCGAGCATGAGAAGGTGTGCCTTTTTGTTTGAGGATTGACTTTGCAGCTTTGCTTGGCTACAAAGGGTATGGTAGCATTGGGTCAGTCTTTTATGGAGGAAGTATATCATGCCCGCACTATTGATGGCATTTTTCGTGAGGCCCAAGGGGGCAGCGATAAGAGGCCCTGCCATCTGGGAAGTTTTAGTGGTCCACAGGCCCGTGGTAGAGGCTACTATGCTAGCGGTCAGCACCAGCAGCGCTTCCAGCTGAGCCATCCCATTCAAGTGGCATTACAGACTGCTGAGGGTCAAAGTAGCCAGAGTAATATTCCTGCTCCACGAGGTGCTCATTCGGGTTCCACAGGTCATGGGGGTCGTTCTGATTCAGCTGGGTCTTCGTAGTGGAGTATGTTTAGTCGGGGTTGTTATGAGTGTGGTGAGATAGGCCACTTTGCTAAAGAGTGTCCATTAGCACAACACCCTAGGTGACAGGATTAGTTAGTTTAGGACCCCAGGGCTCCAACACCACAAGCTAGAGGCAGTTCACAGGGTAGTAGGGGTGGTCCACAGGGTACTAGAGGTGGTCCTCAGTCTGGTAGATTAGGTGGTCGTGGCAGCCGGTGCCACATGTATACAGTTCTGGGTCAGGCAGAGGTTGAGACTTCAGATGCTGTGATCACAAGTACGATCTTTGTATGTCATCAGTCTGCTTCTTCTTTGTTTGATCCGGAGTCTACATTCTCATATGTATCTATTTTTTATGCTACTCCTCTGGAGTCTGCTTGTGAGTGTTTGTATGTGCCTTTGCATGTATATACCTGAGTAGGAGATTCCTTAGTAGTGGATCAGGTGTATCGAGCTTATGTGGTTACTATCTTGGGGTATGACACGTGGGTGGACTTGGTTGTACTTGATATGGTTTATTTCGATGTGATCTTAGGAATGGATTGGCTGTCTCCTTATCATGCGATCTTGGATTGCTTCGCCAATACTGTTACTCTTCGAATGTCTGGTATCCCTCATATTATATGGAAGGGTGCCGATAGCCACATATCGAGGGGAGTTATTTCTTTTCTGAGTGCCCAACGGTTAGTTGGGAAGGGGTGCTTATCCTATCTTGCTTACGTCCATGATACTAGTGCCACCACTCCTCCTCTTGAGTCAATTCCCGTGGTTTGCGAGTATTCACATGTGTTTCCTTCTGATCTTTTGGGTCTTTCTCATGATCGTGACATTGAATTTGGTATTGATGTTGAGCCGGGCACCAAGCCCATTACTATTCTTCCATATCAGATGGCACCTGCTGAGTTGAGAGAACTTAAGGATTAGCTCTAGGATCTGTTGAGTAGAGGGTTCATTAGGCCTAGTGTGTCTCCGTGGGGTGCTCCAACTCTATTTGTGAAGAAGAAGGATGGGTATATAAGTATGTGTATCAACTACAGGTAGCTTAATAAGGTGACAGTTAAGAACAGATATCCGATGCCGCGTATTGATGATTTGTTTGACCAGCTTCAGGGTGCAATGGTGTTTTCTAAGATAGACTTGAGATCCAGTTACCACCAGTTGAGGATCAGGGCAGTGGACATCCTAAAGATGGCCTTTAAGACTCGATACGGCCATTAAGAGTACCTAGTCATGTCTTTTGGGTTGACTAATGCCCCAGCAACATTCATGGAGTTGATGAACCGCGTATTCAGTTCGTACTTGGAATCATTTGTGATTATGTTCATCGATGACATTCTGATACACTCGAGAGGTAGAGAGAAGCATGAGCAGCATATTAGATTTGTACTTCAGACCTTGAGAGACTATCAGTTGTATGCCAACTTCACTAAGTGTGAGTTTTGGCTTGAGTCTGTGGCATTCCTAGGACACGTGTTGTCCAAGGATGGGATTATGGTAGATCCGGCAAACATTGCAGCAGTTCATTATTGGTCTAGGCCTACTTCTCTTGCCAAGGTTCGCAGTTTCGTCGAGTTGGCAGGGTATTACAGACGGTTTGTGGAGGGGTTTTCTTCAATAGCAGTTTTATTGACTAGATTGACTTAGAAGAATGTTCCCTACGTGAGGCAAGCTTCCTGAGGTTCAAGGCCTTGTTGACTTCATCTTTGATTCTTACTCTTCCAGTCGAGGGTCAGGGTTTCACCGTGTATTGTAATGCTTTGATTATCGGTTTGGGTTGTGTGTTGATGCAACATGGCTAGGTTATTGCATATGCTTCTAGACATTTTAAGGTTCATGAGAGGAACTACCCCATACATGACTTGGAGTTAGGAGTAGTAGTCTTTGCGTTGAAGATTTGGAGGCATTATCGTTATGGCGTGAATTGCGAGATCTTTACTGACCATCATAGTCTTAAGTACATTTTCATCCAAAAGGATCTAAATTTGAGGCAGCATAGGTGGTAGGTGGTTGGAGTTACTGAAGGACTATGGCATTTCTATTCTCTATCATCTGAACAAGGCAAACATGGTTGTGGATGCCTTGAGACGGAAAGTGGGGAGTATGGGTAGCTTGACTTTCTTAGCGATTGAGGAGCGACCTTTATCTTGGGACATCCAGTCCTTGGCTAATAGGTTGGTTAGACTTGACATTTCTAAGTCAATCCGTATTCTTGCTTATGTTGAGGCTAGATATTTCTTGTTGGAGCAGATTCAGGAACAACAGTTTGATAATGCAAGGTTGAGGATCATTCATGACAAGGTGTTGAGTGGTGAGGCTAGGAAGGGGACTTTAGATTCAGAGGGTATTCTAAGGATCGAGGGTCGTATCTGCATTCCTAGAGTTAATGACATGGATAGATTGATCTTGGAAGAGGCCCATTATTCTAAATACTCTATTTATCCTGGGGAAACTAAGATGTACCGTGAATTTAGGCAACACTACTGGTGGTGTGGGATGAAGAGGGATATTTCAGCTTTCGTATCTAGGTGCTTGAACTGTTAGAAGGTGAAGTTTGAGCACCAGAGGCCAGGTGGTTTGTCTTAGAGGCTACCCATTCCGGAGTGGAAATAGGAGCAGATCGCTATGGACCTTGTAGTCGGATTGCCACATACTTTGCGGAGATGATGCTATTTGGATTATTATGGATAGGTTAACAAAGTCTTGTCACTTTCTCCCAGTTCAAACCTCCTACAATTCAAGGAGGTTGGCTCAGATCTAAATTTAAGAAATTGTCCGTTTGCATGGTGTGCCATTTTCTATCATCTCCGACCAAGGTACTCAGTTCACTTTGCATTTCTGGAGGTATATTCAGAGAGAGTTGGGTACTAGAGTTGAGCTTAGCAAGCTTTTCATCCACAGATAGACGGTCAGTCAGAGCGTACCATTCAGGTTTTTAAAGATATATTGCGAGCCTATGTTATTGATTTCGGTGGTCAGTGGGACCAGTGTTTAGACTTGGAAGAGTTTACATATATTAATAGTTACCATTTTAGCATTCAAATGGTTCCATTCGAGGCTTTGTATAGTAGGCAGTGCAGATCTCCGGTGGGTTGGTTTGATGCTTTTGAGGTTAGGCCATGGGGTACCGACTTCTTTTGTAATTCTATGGATAAAGTTCGGGTCATTCAAGAGAGACTTCGCACTGCCCAGAGTAGGCAGAAGAGTTATGCTGACTGAAGAGTTTGAGACCTAGATTTCATGGTTGGTGACAACGTGTTCCTTCAAGTGTTTCCCATGAAGGGCGTGATGAGTTTCGGGAGGAAGGGTAAGCTCAATCCTAGATTCATTGGGCCATTCGAGATCCTTCTTTGTATTGGCGGGGTTGATTATGCGTTAGCCTTGCCTCCTACTCTTTCTAGTGTGCATCCTGTGTTTCATGTCTCTATGTTGCAGCGATATATTTCGGATGAGTCGCTTGTTCTTCAGTTAGAGTCGGTTAAGTTGGATGAGTCATTAGATTTGTCGAGGAGCCTATTACTATTTTGGACAGCGGGTTAGGATGTTGAGGTCCAAGGTGATTCCGTCAGTTAAGGTTCGGTGGCATCATCATCCTATCAAAGAGGCTACTTGGGAGATCGAGACCGACCTACAAAACCGTTATCCTTATCTTTTCGAGTCTTCAGGTATTATCCTTTTTCTAACTTTCACGGATGAAAGTTCTTTTAGTAGTGATGTTGTAATGACCCTCTAGGTCATTCTCTATTTTTTGTGCTCTTTCTGCATTTAAAGATTTTCCTTAGTGACTACAAGTCATTTATTACTTGATGGGTCTAATGGTTTAATGCCCGGGACGCTCATTAGGCCGTTATGACCATTTCCCACTTTTAGAACTTGAACTTAGAAAACCTTTGGCTTCGATCAACTTTCTTGGAATACGTGCTCAGAATCAAATTCTGACAGTTCAATTGGCTCCAAAGTGGGGATTTTGGTCTAGTAGGATCATTGGTCTAGGTTTAAGTGCTTTCAGTTTGGTTTTGTGTTGCTTTCTATGTTTTCAAGCAAGTTTGGCTGGTAGGGTTGACTTTGGTCAACATTCGTAGAAGACGGCCTCGGATGGAAATTCTTTCAGCTCTTTTAACTCCGGATTCTCAACTTTCGGCTAGGGGAACCTTTAGTTTGGGTCCTGAGACTTCCAGACTTGTTTTAGGGTATTGAGTTCCGAGTTAGTTTTGGGCATGGGGCCCACTATTCCATAAAATGCTCTCCATTGAGAAATTCATTGATTCTGAAATGTCATTTCCATTGTAGTAGCATTATTGGTTAGTGAGTATCGGGTTCCGATTGTGCCCGGAATGCCCTATAGAAGATTTGAAATTGCTGGTTTTTGTTGCAGGCACAGGCCTTCAGCGCCATCGGCGCACAGGGCAGTGCGATTGCTCTAGCCTCCTAGCCCTCCTTCAGCGCCAACGGCGCTGGCCATTGCCAATGGCGCTAGCCTACGCCCAGGCCTATAAAATCTTATTTTCTCATTTTTTCAGCATTTTCTCTCATTTCTCTGAAACTCCAACTTCAATACTCTCAATTCCAATTGCTCAAAAACAGTGCTGGCTCGTGGAAATTCTCCAAATTGACGTTTAATCTTACTCCCTCGTCATTTCCCTCAAGCTTTGCTCTTCTCCTTAAGCTTTAAACCTCCATTGTTAAGGTTCTTACAAGCTTCAGTTTTCCTTGAGTTAAAGCTGCATTGGTTGGTTTGATTATTCGTGGTAGTTGTAGTTTCTGTCCGTGGTCGATTCTTGCTTCCAAATTGGTACGTTTCCACCCTTGAAAATAATTAATTCTCCACTTTTGTTCTCTTGAATTAGTAGCACTTCAAGGTTGTTTTGAGCCCCGAAATAAACTCCGTTCGCGCTCAAATTTTGAGCATGGGTTTCTTTATCCGCTGCGGGCATAATTGTAAATTTTATTTTCTATTTCATTGTGCGGTCCCCGAGGGTCATTTTCCGACCTGATTTTTGGCCTAATTTTTTGTATTGCAATATGGGTGTCATTTCTTCTCATCTTGACACCTGGATTGTATTCTTGATAGCGTGGAGGCTTTCTGAGGTTGTTCGAAGGAGGAAGGCACACGAGAGGCTGTTCGTTCTTGCAGTCAGCCTAGGTAGGTTACAGTTTACTTAATATACTGAGTTTAGTTAGATTTTATATATTTATATGTTGCTGGAACGTTAGGTTAGCTTTCGGTAGATGTAGGCTTAAATCCTGTTTATTACTTTAAATTGGCCATTTCAGATTATAGTTTAGGATTATCATGTGTATCCGTAGCCTAGGAGCTTGTAGTATCATTTTGTCTAGCTTGGAATCCCTAGGTTGCATTTAGGAGGTTTTAGAGGTATAGTGGAGATTCTTGTGTTCCTTTTTCGCTACTACTCTCCTGTTTTATTAGCTTTATTCTATTGTTGTGTGTAACTGTGGGCCCGAGGCCATACCTTGGATTTGGATGAAGCCCTAGGCTAGTTCTCTTGGTTTGGAGGGTATTTTACCCTGTTTTGCCCTGTTGTGCATGATTTTCTATGAATATGGACATTTCATGCTCATACTGCATTGCATATAATTGGCACGAAAAGGGAGTATTTTTTGAGACTTTGGTTCAAAATGAGGTTTACTACGGCTACGGTGATTTTTGGATTCAACTAAACTTTATTAGTTTTTTACCATGGATTTTTGAAGGAAAAAGGGAAAAACACTATTTTATGCATTACTTATAGTTCGATGCGGCATTCCGGACCCCCCATGCGTTATTCCAGGTTTTACTTTCATTTCCCCTATATATACATATATGTGTAGTCTGATGCGGTATTCTAGGGCCCCGATGCGGTATTCTGGGTTTATATTATTATGCATTCATACATCACATCATCATTTCATCGCATTGCATTGGCTTGGGTGCTTTTGGATTGTCGGTGGTTTTAGGTTGATCTTGTTACTACTTCACCTTCTTGGCTTGGTTATTTTGGTTTTTGTCTTCATAACTAGACTTAGGTTGATCCCTATATTTTAGCAGCTTTCCTGTAATTTATATTTATATATTATCTTTCTGTGCTCGGTCGGCCTTTAAAGCCTACTGGGTACGCATTGTCTTGGTACTCATACTACACTCTGTATCTTTTTCTGATGCAACACCTAGTACGTGCCACCCTCACTGATCCTCCCATTCTTCGAGGCCTGCTGCAGTCCGGATCGTAGTGAGATCCCAGCGCCTTTGAATCAGTGCATGCTTTCCATCTTGTATATTCTATCTATATTTTGTATTTTGGTTAGACAGAGTCTGTTGTATATCTACTCTTTACTTTAGTCTCTCTTTGGATAGACAGAGTTTGTTGTATAACTAATCTTTACTTTAGTCGCTCTTGTACTAGTGACACCAGGTCCACGTTAGTTCTAGTGTATGTGTTGTCGTTCTTGGTCACTTTAGGTCCATCTTTTGTATATTTTCTACAGTTGGTATGTATATATATGCTCTTGGCCCTATCTCTTCCATTCATGTCTTCTGTTTTTCCTTATTTTAACTGCTTTATTGAGTTCCATATCGTGTGGTTTGGCTTGCTGACCGAGGGGTTATGTAGGCGCCATCATGGCCCAGTTTTGAGTCGTGACATTTCTTTTCTGTTATATTACTGCCTTTATATCTTATATGTGCCCAGTCGACCTATGATATCTACTGGGTATCGGTTGCTTAACAATTGATGCTCATACTACACTGTATGTATTTCTAGTACAGATCCTAGTGTGGGCCATCACCCTGACCCGTTGGAGACTCGTGCGGCTGATCTTTTGGACTATCTGAGGCTGAGGGTGAGCTCTTGACGGTCGGGCTTAGTTTTTATCTCATCCTTTACATCTGGTACTCTTTGTGTTATTTGGAGATAGGTATGTAAACATTATTTTGTATCCTTTATACTCCGTTGATGTAGTTCCGACTGTTATACTATGATACAAGGTATTGGGTTTGGCTTAGCTTCCGCTTATGTATTTTTGTTGCTTATTACTTATCGTATTTCCCTTGCTCCCACCTATATTATGCTTCTTCCGCTTGCTTGTTAGATAATAGTCCATTACTAATCATTCGGGGCTATAGAAATTGGTTCGCCTACTGGGGAGTTGTAGGTGCTATCATGACCGAGAAATCGGGTCGTGACAAAATTTTATTAGAAGAAAAGAACAACTGAAGGCGGAAGAGAAGACTAACACGAAAGACGTATTTGGGTAGAATATTTGGGTGAAGTTAAATAATATAGGGTAAAGGGTAAAATAGAATTATGTAGTATTAAGTAAGACATAATTGAAAAGTAAAGTTAGATAACCATGGATCCCACCAAATCGGTGGTTACATAAAATAGAGCTTTTCATGGTTACCTAACCACGAAATCAAATCATATCATACCATATATTTTAATTAACAATCAAAATAAAAATGGTAGTGTTATTAAGGATACCATTCAATACCATGGGAAATAACCATCCAAACAAAGTGCAATCTCATAAGTTTACATCACCAATTATTATTGTTTTGATCCTTTTTCGAGTAAAGTACTTTGAAAAAACACATGGCTTTGTTTTATTGAAAAAAGGGTTAATTTCAAAAATCTAAGTTGAAGTTCAAAACATTTTCTCAATAATAAAAGCAAGAGTCGCCACTTAGTTTTTATAAAGTAAAAACTAAGAAAAAACTTAAAAAAAGATTTTAAAACCCCAAAACAGATAAAGGTTTAAAATCGAGAGATTAAAGGTAAGGATTCAGGTTAATACTCTTGAAAGGGTGTTAAGGCACCAAGAGTATCCGCTAACTTGCGGTTGCCCGGGCTTGCTTGCAAAATCAATGTATTTGACTAACTTTTGAAAATGAAATTGATTTGTAAAACATCTCATTTTTGTATAATAAAAGGATTGATTTTAAAAGACAGTTTTATATATAAGAGGGTTATTCTAGAAAGACAATATGAAAGAGTTTGTTTTACATAAAAGAGTTGATTTTAAGCAATTAAGCAAGTGAAACAGTAAGTTATTACATAAAAAACGTTTATCAGAAATGTTGATGTCGTTTGGGGATAATTTAACTACGCTTTACAAAGTTAGTTCAATTATACAATTAAATCTATCAACTAAGTAAAGATGACATATTTAAAACGTTAATACCTGTCCTAATACTAGTGTGTGGGCCCTCTTTAGGCCCACCGCCAATTTCTGATTTGGACTTAGTCCAATATTTCAGTTTTTTAGCCCTTTGGGCTACTGCTGCTACTGAATTTTATGGGCTTGGCCCATTTCACTTTGTTCAGTCCATTTGGACTTCTTCTAATCATCTCCATTGGGCTTGGCCCGTTTCTCCACTGCTGCTGCTGAGGCTGACTTAAACAATTTTAGCCCTTTTGGGCTTTCTCATGCCGGACTCCATCGGATTTCACACATAGAAAAAAAGTAAAATAAATAAAGATTAGTATATATTTTAACCAGATTAAGCAAAAATAGTAATTTAAACAATGTAGATTTGTCACTTAAGAGAAATATGCGCAGATTTTTATACCAAATTAAGCACATGAAACAAGGACACTCATACAATAGAATCACTAATTTTATCATTAAGACATATACTTTATAAGACTTAGGCATTTTCAAACACTTATAGAGGCTAATTATTCTCCAGAAATCATAAGGGGGGAGGGATTGGTTCAAGCAAAACATATATACTCAGATGCACAAAAATGGTATCACATAGGCATAAGTCCCATATTCAGCACTTTTGATCATATCTAGTCACTTTCAACCCTTAAATTTATACATAGAGGGTAGCTTTCAGATAATTTAAGCAAAAGGTCTACTTAAAGAACCTAATTTAGAAATCACATATTAATCACAAACAAATCAAGAAAGCTGGACATGTATTTAACACTGATTACTAGTATAACTAATAGGTAATCACTCTAGAACACAAAGGAGGGGTATGTGAGAGAGCTATTAACATGATATAGGCCAAAATTATCTCATGGTCCATACATGTAATATTTAAAGTAAACAGGGAAGTGGTCATCTTGATGAAGATGAATCAGAGGAACCTACAGGGGTGACGAACATGTCACAAGAAGGCACGCCACACCTCTAGTTCTCTTCCATGACAGAACTTACACACACAACAATCATGGAGTTCAGATTCTTAAAACCTTAGACCTAAACAAATTCTAATCACACAACAACCATCTAGTATGCTAAAATAATTTAAAGAGAAGGGGGGAAAGGAACAGGGTAACCGATAAAAAATAAGGGAAAGGGGATGAGAGCTGAAGAGGTCTAAAAACCTATAACATCTTCATATAGCAAACAAAGAAACATAGCAGTATTGAAGCTTTAATAGGTCACAATGTTCTACAAGCATTACTAGACACCAATTCAAACATAAGAAGATAACAACAAAACCTAACTATTTTCATATGCATCACTTAGTCATTTCAGCATTAGCAAAATAGTGAAAAGGGAAAGGGAAGAGGAAAATCATGATTACTGTTAAACAAAGGGAACAGGGAGGGGGTTTGAACATTTTTCATCAACAAACCAATAGGCAACATATGCTCATGCTAAACTTATGAGAAGAAATCAGGACTCAAAGATGACCCAAACATCATTCTAAATGATACTTACAGTTCAAAAATGTAAACTGATACCACATAGCAAGACACAGTAGGGTAAGGAAGAAAACCATTTAAAAGCAAGTTCAAATCTAAGGGTAAATAGGGTAGGGGTTAAACATGCTCAAATCAATTAACAAATATGAAAATCTATACTCAAATATATATATACTACATAGTTTACTTAAGAACCAACTAAACCATAGACAATCAAGGTTTAAAACTAACCTAAGCATCACCCCCAAGTATAGGAGTGTAAGTCTAACAGTTCATACATAGTTAGGACAGTAAAGAGGTGAAAAGAGGTTCAACAAAGAGAAAGACTAAGCTTTTCATGAACAAAATCAGCCTTCAATTCTAGCAACAAATTCATGCTCAAGTTTCTGGCATTTAATCATCATATAGGTCAAATACAGGCTAATGAAATCAAGAGGCTTATACAGGGGAAGGGAGAATAAGTTTAAAAATCATCACAAACAGCCATGAGCAAAACATATCAACACTTAATCAATACATATACGAAATATCAGTTTAGGCAAAGTTGGTAAGACAATAAGAACATAATTATGAAGAGGGGTTGGGGAACAAACAAGGATCAAAACCAAACATTTTTATGAACAAAGCCAGATAGATCTAACAACAATCTAGGCTCAAATTTATGCTCATACTCACTATTTTAATATAGTCCAACAGAAACAATGAAACACCACACTTATAACACAAGATATCTACTCAAAATCATCACAATATTAATCTAATATTAAACACATATTTTAATGCTAACAAACAAGACCAGAACCAGATTTCATCATAGTTTTAACATCATAGAAGCAAAATGAAAATGAAAATAGTAAAAGGGAGAGGGTAAGAGGTTACCTTTTTTAGGACAGCAACTCGAGCTTAGAACCTCACCAGAAAAGCTTGCCACCACCGGAGTATGACCCAACCCTTTTTAGAACTCGAATTTTTTAGTGCGTGAGGTTAGGGAGATGATTCCCTAGAACCACCAATTTTTCCCCAAAGATCAGCTTGCTTTTCATGCAGCTTGGGGGGGGGGTGTTATAGGGAAAATGGAAGGGGGAAAGGGTTTAACAGAGGGTCTTTTGGGAATTTCTGGGAAATTCAAAATTGCCTCAGCTGGATAACCCTCACAGCAATAACTTGTACGAATTTGTACAAGGTTTTGCTAATTTAGCGGAGAAGGGTGACACATGGTGGGTTCTAGAAGCATCTAGACCCTGCCAGCACACCCTTGATGGAGAAAAGAGACAGAAAAATGGAAATTTTAACGGGGGTTAAAGGATTTAAAAGCTGTGAGGAGCAAACGAGTTTAACGGGGTGAAGGGTTTGTCATTTTGAGGACGGCGAAGGGGTGAAGGATAATACTGGGGTGATGAGGTATTGTACGAAGCGCTTTGCTTCGTACAACGACGCGTGAGAGAGAAAAGATGAGGAGCGAGAGGGCGGCTAGGGTTTGCAGAGAAGGGAAAACAAAGAAGAAGAGAGAGTAGGGTGCGTTTGGTGAGCTGAGAAAGAGAAAGAAGAGAAAGACTGAGAGTTGGCCGGATATAGGGGTTGATGGGCTGGGTCGAAGAGGGTTTAGGGGTTTAAGGTTTGGCTGGGGCGGCTGACAAAGGGATTGGGCCATCCGGGTCAGGCGTTTGCTAGCCTAAATAGCTGAAGAATTAGGAGAAGTTGTATGGGGCATTTAGGATTTGGCCACATTTTGCCAAATGTGGCCATTTTAAATTAAAAGCATAGCCAAATTGAATAGGAATAGGTAGAATTGAGTAGGAATTGGCTATAATTGAAATAAAGGGTTTAAGGGTGAACGGATTACTAATTAATTGAGAGCTTTAATAAATTAAAACAATTTAGAAATATGTCACGACCCGATTTCTCGGTCATGATGGCCCCTACAACCCCCCAGTAGGCGAACCAATTCCCGTAGCCCAGGACAGTTAGTAATGGGCAACTATCTAACAAATAAGTGGGAGAATAGATAATAGGAGTATATATATATATACATATGCGGAAACTAAATCAAACCCCAAGACCTGGTATCGTGGTATAGAGCCAAACTACATACATGGAGTGCAAATAATCCAAAATAATATATACAGATGTCTCTGAGTTGTAATAGAGTACATGAAGCAAAAGATAAACTAAAGCTAAGCTCCGATCGTCAAGAGATCACCCTCAGTCTGAAGTAGTCCCCAACAGATCTCCAAGCACGAATCACAGCGATCTAGCGGTGATGGCCCACGCTAGGATCTGCACCCAAAGATGCAGGGGGGTAGGGTGAGCACCAAATGCGAAGCATAAGGTACCCAGTAGGTATCATAGGCCAACTGGGCACATATAAGATAAAATCGTAGTAACAGACAGAATAGAAGCAAGCAGTCATAGAAATCAACGAAAGGTACACAGGAACTAGCCTAGAGAGAAATCCACAGAACCACATGTGAGGCTAGTAAGCAGAAAATACACACCATAGGCACAGGTGAAAGTAAGAAACAACGCACCTGGAGTCCTTGCAACAACAGTGTATACAAAATAAGTTTACGAAATGGACGGTATACCGGTAACCTCAAGTGTAAGAAGAAGAGAGAAAGAGTAATGATAGGCATGCTCAGAGACATGAGTCAAGCCCAACTAATCATATCAATCTCACACCCAGCAACTACAGTCTAGCAGTAACCAATTTCATAATTAACCGTAACAGGGAACAATACAAGTAAATAAAAAAGAGTCTACCTACAGTCCCCGGCCGCCCATACAACGGAGGAACACAATGAAGTGAAAACAAACCCTCCGGCATCCCATACTACCGGAGCGTACAATCAACAAACAACAAACAAGGGTGGAACCTCAAACAATGAATGATATGATGCATGAAGATCTCAAGTGAAATGGTATCTCTGTATGTACCTCCTCCGATGCCGATCGGGCCCAGCAGGTAGGTTCCATGGAAGGACACTGCCCGTATACCTCTACTCCACCGTATACGCCTCCTCCGGCACACGCAGCCCGCAGCCCCTGGCCCGGATGGCAAGGTCCATGCAGGTCCTCGACCCCATACTAAAACTCAGTATCAAAACCTGTTATCCGGAAGCAAGTCCAGTTTTAAGATAGAGATCCAGTCTCGAATATGCATGCCCAGACCCTGTCCAGGACTAAAGTAGTAGGGAAATATCTCAAAAACACCTCCAAGGGTGCCCGGGCATAACCGGGGCTAAACAGTAGAAAGTCATCTCAGGTGCTCGGTCCGACCGAGGCTAAAATCATTTCACGTAGCAGGAAAACTCAACTAGCACCCCGGCCCTGCCGAGTCTAGAGTTAATCATAAAACTGGTGTTTTAAAACATAATTTTACTTTCTTTTACCCCGAAATATTCACAAGTTGAATCAAACCGTTTCCAAATCATTTCCATTAAAAATAGGCCCCCGGGGCCATGCAAGGTTAGAAAATAGTTCCAGTAGGCCCGAAGCCAAAACCATAGTAAAACATGGATAAAACCTCTTTATATGTATGGAAATGATATGATCACACACAACAGCTGCCCAGTAGCTCACAATCAATCTATCAACCCTACACATGCCCACAGCTACTCAGCAAGCATAGCCAGCCTAGAAGGATAATTCTATGCTCGGGACTCGCGGACATTCCCAAAATCCCACCTTCTATGTTCCAGAGTCAACAAGGTCTCACAGGACCACAAGGGTAAATAAAATATTTCGGTAAATACTACAAGCAACGGAGGAACAAAAGTAGGCGGACATGAATAAAGCGGTTGAGGTCTGTGGTACCAACCTAATAAACCAACCCAAGGATGCCCATTAATACAATTTTACCCTATATATGCGGAGTCTAGGGAAAATAAACCGTAACCTACCTGTCGTCCGATGACAAGCTCGAACCTCTCCGAAAAGAAGCTCCGAAACGAAATCAAACTTGAACTCGGGTTTGAATAAGTTGACGTCGATAATTGATTTTCTTTCGGTGATCAAACGAGGTGTCAACGTAGTTTTGTATGAACATATATACATAATTTACAACTTTTGCTAACAATATATAACAATATTACTGTAATGACCCTTCCGGTCATTTCCACGTTTAAGTTTTGAAGTCAAGCAAATCGACAAAAGATATCGTAAGACCTTTAACAAATTTTCTTAACTTTGGGTTAAATATATCAGGGCTTTTCTCTCAATATATAAAGTGTTAGAAGTCCCCCAAAATACCAAATCGAAGGTCTACGAGTCTAGTTTCCAACGCACAAAACCTCACATCAAACCGATCTCGGAGTAAAGAGTTATGACTGTATTACCGCGGACTGTCTGGCAGAAAATGGGTTGCGAACCGGATCGCGAACCGGGTCGGGTTAAACTCGATTTAAGCCTCGACTTCACGTTTTAAAATGCCATTTCAGTTCCGAAACAGTGATAAAAAATAAGGGAGGATCCTGAGAAAATTCTTGAGTATCGAAATCGTGCGTACTTGAAAATATTTTATTTAAAAGTCGAAGGTGGTAGGAAGTTATATTACATTATTATCACCTTTGCAAATTATTTTAATGGATATAGTAAATTTAGCTATGTTGAAAATTATTATTATAATATAGTAGGCTTTGTTCGAAATAATTTTCTATGAATTATGGTATATTTAAAATATTATATTTATTTTACCACGAACTTATGCAATACCCGAATATTCAAATGACGGGACAAAAATATTGTTTTGTTGCCTTGCAATTGCCACCTCCACTCCACGTGTAGGTGGAGGGAGTGGCCAGCAAGCATTTATCAGCGTATTGTGACAGCTTTGGAAGTTAGGCAGCACGTGTCATGGAGTGGCAGTGTGAGGTTTATTGGCAACATTTGACTTGCTGTATGTGGAATCTATGTGTATATCCACTTCAATTTTCCTTTCCATTCTTTTCTTTACAATATCTAGCTAGTTATACATATGCTACTAAGCTAGTAATTCATATAGCACTACGCACATTCTTAAAATACTCCTTCACGTTGAGGTTTTGTTGTGAGGAAAAATATATTTGATTAAGTAAATCAATTATCTACGTCAAGTTATTCAAGCCCAAATCCGATTCCGATTCAGTTTTGGATTTTCTCGAAGTGGTTCGAGCTTGGACATCGTTGTTCTAGCAGCTTGTCGTCGGACGACAGGTAGGTTACGGTTTATCTTCCCTAGACTCCGCATATATAGAATAAAATTGTATTAATGGGCATCCTTGGGTTGGACTATTGGGTTGGCACCACAGACCTCGATCGCTTTATTCATGTCCGCCTATTTTAAATCCTCCGTTGCTTGTAGTATTTTCGGATATATTTTATTTACCCTTGTGGTCCTGTGAGGCCTTGTTGACTCTGGAACATAGAAGGTGGGATTTTGGGAATGTCCGCGAGTCCCGGGCATAAAATTATCCTTCTAGGCTGGTTATGCTTGCTGAGTAGCTGTGGGCCTGTGCAGGGTCGATAGGTTGATTGTGAGCTGCGGGGCAGCTATTGTGTGTGATCATACCATTTCCATGCATATAAAGAGGTTTTATTCGTGTTTTACTGTGGTTTTGGCTTCGGGCCTACTGGCACTGTTTTCTAAACCTTGCATGGCCCGGGGGCCCCATTTTTGATGGAAATGATTTGTAAATGGTTGTTTTCACTTGTGGAGATTTTTGGGCAAGAAAGTAAAATTATGTTTAAAATCATCAGTTTTATGATTATCGCTAGACTCGGCAGGGCCGGGGTGCTAGTTGAGTTTTCTTGTTGACTCGGCAGGGCCGGGGTGCTAGTTGAGTTTTCTTGTTACTTGAGATGATTTTTAGCCTCGGTCGGACCGAGCACCTGAGATGACTTTTTACTGTTTAGACCCGGCTACGCTCGGGCACCCTTGGAGAGGTTTTTGAGATATTTTCCTACTATTTTTAGTCCTGGATAGGGTCTGGGCATGCATATTCGAGACTGGGTCTCTATCTTGATATCGAGACTAGGTCTCTATCTTGATACATGTTCTGATACTGAGTTTTAGTATGGGGTCTGGGACCTCCATGGACCTTGCTATCCGGGCCAGGGGCTACGGGCTGCGTGTGCCGGAGGAGGGGTATACGGTTGAGTAGAGGTATACGGGCAAGTCCTTCCAGGAACCTACCTGCTGGGCCGGACTCGGTGCGAGGAGGTAACATACAGATGAATTACCATGGCACTTGAGAATCTTCATTGCATCATATCATTCTGGTTCGAGTTCCACCCTTTGTTTGTTGTTGCTGATTGTACGCTCCGGTAGTATGGGATGCCGAAGGGTTTTTGTTTTCCACGTTGTTTTGTTCCTCGGTTTGTATGGGCGGACCCGAGGGACTGTAGGTAGACTCTTTCTATTTACTTGTAGAATTATTACTGTTACAGTAATTAATGAAATTGGTTACTGCTTATCTTGTAGTTTGCTGGGTGTAGATTGATCATGTTACGTTGGACTTGATACTGTCTCTGAGCATGCCTATCATTACTCTTTCTCCTCTTCTTCATACACTTGAGGATTACCAGTATACGCGTCCATTTCGTAAACTTATTTTGTATACACTGTTATTGCAAGATCCCAAGTGCGTTGTTTCTTAACTTTTCACCTGTGCCTAGGTGTGTCTATTCTTGCATTACTAGCCTCACAATGTGTTCTGTTTGACTTCCCTCCTGGCTAGTTCCTAGTGTACTTTCGTTGATTTCTGTGACTGATCTGCGTTTATTCCTGTCTTTACTACACTTTTATCTTATAATGTGGCCCAGTTCGGCTATGATACCTACTGGGTACTTATGCTTCGCATTTGGTGTCTGACCCCTACCCCCTGCTCTTTGGGTGCAGATCCTAGCCGTTGGGCCATCGTGTTAGTCATTGTGATTCATTGCTTGGAGAATCTGTTGGGGTATTTACTTCAGGCTGAGGGTGAGCTCTTGCGATCGGAGCTAGCTTTAGTTTATCTGT
>QJPP01004643.1:0-20116 GCA_003996215.1 Jaltomata sinuosa
TTTGTACCCAACCGGCATATCGATGTCTGGGTGGATGCACAGGTCTTCATAGTCCAGACTTTCGGTTCCCCTGGTGACTTGCATGCTTTTAAAAGCCCTTTTCAAGCTTTCACGTTGAGCTGCTATCGACCTCTCTTCATTTGACCGGACATCCCTCTCCAATCCTACGTACTGATCGACCTCGTATGGTACTTTGACAGCCGTGGGTGTTGCGAAAGCAGGAGCTTCAGTAGCATATACCGGTGGAACAGGCATTTCACAAGTGACATGTGCCTCCGGTATGTGCTGCATTGTTGGGTGAATTGGAACAGTGAAGTTCTGCGTAGGCGAGGAAAGAATAGGTGCAGCCCTAGCAGCGGGCGGACGAGCAAGTAGATCTTGAGCATAAGTGGGAACAGGTGGTGCTTGCTTAGGCGCGTTTGCTAAGTCGGCGGGAGCGACTGGCCGCAACTCGGCACTTGGAAATTGGAATTGAGCGGGGAAGGTAGCAGCTGTAAGCTTAGTCAAATCCCGCACTTGGCGTAGTTCTTCTTTCAAGATTTCGATTTCTTGTGCCATGTTGGCCATTTGTTCGTCATTTTGAGTGTCCATCGGTTTTCGAGAACTTTCGGCGCCATCTACTGGTACCATCGAGGCGTTGTTAGATTCTTCGCTCATTTTTCCTTTAGATCGGAGATTGTATTGTGATTCCGCCAGTTTGCAAATCGACACAAATCAACTTTCTTGGGGGTTTGATAATAAACATAAAGAAAAGAAAAGAAAGAAAAAGGAAACTATGTTAGTTTGGGAAATGTTGGAACATAAAGCAAATATATACGCCAAGTTGGCGATATTCACACAAAATGCGTCCTAATATGGAGCCTCGTTTTGCCAGAGGTAGGCCTACGCTGCATACAATAAATGATCCATTTTGAACACATTTAGGATTTGAGATAAACATGACTTTTCATTAAGCAAAATGTGGCTTTGAAAGTTTACAATAGATAGGCTTGATGGGAGCCTGAAAATGAAAGACAGGGGATGGCCACTAGGGCGTACAAAGGGATGGGCCGTGAGGCACCTTTAGGGAATATGAAAAGGTACAAAGGGAAAGGATAACCTAGGGCCACGTGGGACCGTCATCACTATCGTCTTGTGGTGCCGGATGATACTCTGGAGATCCAACGGAATGGTGATACCTAGGCTCTGAGTCTGTCTCTATCATCCCCCCATCGTTAGGGTCATAAAAATTTGAACCGGTCTCAGAAGCCACCTCGGGATTTTCTTCCTGATCCTCTTCCTCAGGGTCTTCTTCCGGATCCTCTTCCAAGTCTTCCCCCATTTCTTCCTCTGGATCTTCTTCTAGATCCTCGGGGTCTTCTTCTGGCTCCTCCTCCGGATCTTCTTCTGGATCCTCGGGATCTTCCTCTATCTTTGTTATCAAGTAGTTGGCGGAGTCTGGGACAATCTGGTTGTACATCGGCGTTGTGATCTCCATTCGGGGAAACACCTCTTCCCTAACCCATCTGACCCACTGGACATCTGCCAAATCCCTGAATCCTTCTGCACTCGGTTGGGCCAAGTGGCTTACGGTCGTTCGCCAAGCGTAGTATTCCGGCGTACACCATTTGTCTCCTCCCATGTGCAATATGATCATATGATCCCCCTCAGCCTGCAAGTTCATCATTTGTACCGCCGATATCGCGGCACCATAACTGTCCTCATATAACGCCATGTTTGACCACAAAGGTATGTTCTGGACCAAGCCGAACTGTCTTAAAACACGGAGAGGCGCATATGGCTGGATACCTCCCAGTCCTATCAACTCGATGAAATACAAGTATCGAGCTCTAATGAAGGCCAAACCTGTCATCCAGGGATATCTCCACTGAATGAAATCTCCGGTAAGACTGGTCAGAAATGTGCGCCATTCTTCTTCTCCGGTGGGTGCATATGTCCAATATCTCATACGCTCCTTGTGAGTCTGAATCCTGTTACGGGCATCGATACAGTAGTCCATTTGTTGGTGGCGGCGGTAGAAGTGTTCTACAGCCCAAATTTGCAATAACAAATTGCAACCTCCAAAGAAGTTGTGTCCCCGTGTGCATGCGGACAACGATCGAAACATCTCAGCAAGGATCATGTGTATCAAGGTAAGTCTTTGCGGCTCTGCAAAGACATTCATCACTATCGGCAGGATATTGAGGTCGATGCAATGAAACCTCATCGAAAAGATCATAGTTCCCAAAAAAGCCAACACAAAGACCCTCGGTCGCATGTATACCCACTGTCTGCGGGTACAGGCGAATTCACCTTGGTGTTCGTCAAAACTCTCGAGACGACCGTATCTTTCGAAGAGGTAATCCAACTTCACCTGTCCTCCTTCCACATTTCTCAGTGATGGAAAAATGTGTAATCCTAACAGGCTCAGAAAGTCTGCCTTCTTTATGGGTGATGGGAGTACCGGCACTCGTTCCCTTAGTGGTAGTTCAGCAAAATTACTAATCTCCTCCAAGGTAGGAGTGATCTCGAAATCCAAAAATTTGAAGGTCACAGTGGTTGGGTCCCAGAATTCCATTAATAAAGTGGTGAGGGTTTTGTCAGCTTGGATCCCCATAAGTGACAGCAAAGCCCCCAGCTGCTCCCGCACCTCATTCCCGTGCGCTACTCGGATGTTTCGCCACCCCTTTTTTAGGTTGTCAGGTGCTGAGATAACCATCTGGATGTTTGGTAAGTTTTGGTTGATATTCATCTGAAAGAAAAGGTAAAGGGTATGATAAGTTTGTTTATCCCAAATCCATTATGTGCTTTAGTTTGTATCATTTACATCAATCACACACAAAGTATATGTCGTTGGGTTTTATGAAAAACCCGTTGACAATAAGGGTGGTTCCCTAAATGCAGTGTCAATCCCCGGGATCGTCCTTCCTAAGGCTATGCAACATGACTTATTTCTAGAATAAGAGTATTTTCCTAGGTTTAAGAGTGGACTGAATAACTGCGAGACGGCACACTAACCTAAATGCACCGACCCTGAAACTAAGGAATCCAAAAGAAGGTTTGGGAGGGCATAAAACCCTCCGCGTGTACCACAGTGTGTGAAATGTGTACGGCCAAAGACTCGATAAAAGAATGCAAGTGAGAAAGCAGTAACAAGTAGTGTTTATCAAACAAATAAGGAACACAAGTTTGGATTTGACTTGTGTCCTTTCAAACAAATATAAACATAAATAAAGCAAATAATGTACTGCAAATAAACAAATACCCAAATAATATTCATAAACTAAGCATGCTAAGGTAAAAACCTAAGTTATCCCCAGCAGAGTCGCCATGCTGTCGCGCCCGATTTTCGGACTGGCCAAAAATATGCTTGCAACATTCGGCTCTTCTGCCTTTGTTTTGGAAAAGGGTTTAGAGTCGCCACCTAAATTTTAGGGAAACTTAGGAAAACCATTTTTTAATGTAAAACTCTGTTTTTAGTCTGCGAAAACGTTTGAGATTCTGAATAAGAGTTTTGGTTACTCGAAGGGAAGGTGTTAGGCACCCTTCAGAGCCTATCCGAAGATAGTCCTTAAACTCAGTTTAGAAACAATATTTGGGAAAAGTTATTTGCTCATTATTTGCTAAAAAAAGGGTGATAAAAACATATTTTATTAATTTAAGAAAACTCAAAGTATATGACACATGCCACTACAATAGGCAAAAAATATAAAGTATGCTTATGGTAAAAGATGAAACCTATGTACGTGCATGTCAAAAATATGAAAAGTTTAATAACAATACTTTTATCGTAATTATAATTAAAGTATGTAAAACTTTATGATTTATGAGAAATATATACTTAAAAGCTATGTAAAGGATGAAGATATTATTTATAATAAATATACCTTTGTAAAGTAAAATATATGTAGTTCTTAAAGTTTGAGAAAAGTTTATGACATATTTATTAAAAGAAAGTAAAGAGGACGTATGTATATTTAAAATATAGGAAATCATGTGAAAAGTTTATTATTTTAAAAGATTTGGATAAGTAAAAGTATGTAAGAAATATATTGGTAATAGAGAAAAAGATATGAGAGAAAATCATATTTGTTTTGTAGATATATTTCATGTAAAAGAACAATTTAAAAATTGAGTAGAGAACGAGAATTATTTGTTTTCATGTAAAGAAGACTTTTATTCGTGAGGTAAACATGGACAGGCATGGATATGAAAGAAAGTAAATGTAATTGTGATAAAAATAATATATGTACAATTAAAGTGGGAATAAGAGTAAGTAAAATATAAAATATATATACCTTGTAGTAGATAGCATATGACATATATACCTTGTGTTTTTAGGCTTCAAAAATCTGAAAATCCGAAAATATATATATATAGAGTATAGCAAGATATTTGTAAAATATTGGGGTTAGAATAAGAGAATAAATGAATTAGTAATAAATATAAGAAGACTTGCCTAAATTAGATAAAGCGTTCTATAGTTTAAGGCCTAAAAATGACTAATACTTATTTGAAATAAATTAGATTGCTAATTAATGTTTTGAAAATCTACCGCGAATTAACAAGTTTTTTTTTTTTTTTTTCGAAACAAAACCTAAATTAGTTAATAAAAAAAATCTGCACTATTCACTATTTATTATTACTGTTTTTGAAAGTGTTTAACCACTAATTTTAAGGTATTAAAAAAAAAGGAAGGAACCTGAAACATTTGCCTAAACTAAAAAAAGATGAAGGAAACTTACTTTCAAAATTTTAAGCTAAATAAAGTAATCCATTCGAAACTATAAACCGAAAAATAAATATTAATCAAAAATCACAAAGAAAAGTACACACCCAAATAATACAAAGTTAGTCAAACAAATTCAAGTAATGAGAAGAGCATAAAAAAAATAAAGGGCTAAGTATGTTAAGTTCCTTTGGAGGAACTAGTCTCCTAATGAGTGACTCCGAATACCGCGATAGTTTCCTAATAGTTGTTCGACCCAAAACATATTTGGGCCGAGATTGAGTTTCGAATGAGAACTCCAACTCTCCGGGGTGTACATGAAACAAAGAAAGGTGATAAAGATTAGTAACTTGCATAACAAAGTCTACAAAAAATATAGAAATATGCCACACTTAATAATAAAGTGACAAGGAAAGCAAACATGTTATTTGGTAAATACACAAGCATATATGAAAGACGACATGTAATCATACTTTGCTTCATTTTTAGCAAATGATCGAATTTATTTGACTAGAACACAAACGAACTAACATGAGACGATATCCGAAAAGAACTTAGGCAAAACGAACATCTTCAACACTAGTTGATTATTGGAAAAACAAAGTACACAACAAGTGGCAATATAAAACTTTATTATTATTTATTTCAAGTAAAGAAAGTAGTTATGAAACAAATCACTTCAAAAGATAACACTAATAACCGGGAGATTAAAGGAGAACCAAACTACTATGTTGGCCTATAATGAGTTCTTTAAGCTAGTATTCCCGAAATTGATCCCGAGTTAAAACCAAAATAATGAAAATACGGGCAGCCCTCTTCTTCTAACAAATGCACCTAAATCAACCACTTTTACTAGGATTAAGGTGTTTTGAAGAAAGGTTAGATTACAAGCAAGACCACGATATTTTACAAACGCCGGAAAATATAAACATGATATATACATTCCTATCCTAAACAACATTTTTGGGACTAAAAAAATGTGACAAAACTATTGAAACTTTAAACTTAAGAATTGAACTACAAGAAATGCAAGCATAACAACATATACTTTTCGGGTTTACACGAAATCAACCAACCAACCAAAATGAAGACAAACAAATTAGTCCACCAACTTCACTATGACACAAGTTTAAATGAAGAAAACGAGAGTCACGACTCATTAATTTCAACTTTGCAAACTAAGTGGCACTCTTGATACTTAGGCAAATGTATGTTAGCAAAAACACATAAAAACATTCAAACCAACTATGGCTATCGCGATAGTAAAGTTCCATGCTTGTTCAATCATATAGCAGGTTCGAAGTCACTACTTCCGCACCCACATCTTGAAACAAATAGCGCAAAAGGTCTGCAAACAAACGGTTAACCATGTTGAGGGCTTGAAACTCGTAGTCTTATCATCCTAATCTAAAGTTTTAAGCCTTTAAATCCCTTTACGCTAAACGAAAGCTGCCAACACCTTGCGGGAACGAAAAAATTTATAAAAGACGAACTAAACAATTATCATAGTCATCAAGTGATCACAACAATATCCTTAAAAAATCAGCGGTATAAACTCGGCAAAACTCGAAGCCTCTTGAGGTTCATTTCAAGCTAATTCAAAGTTGTAAATGTTCTTCCAATACACCATCAACTATAAATGCAACCAAACCAAACCAACAACTACATTACTTCAAATTAGCCACGATAATTCAAACCAAACAAACAACGCCATTTAGAACATTCGAGTCAAGTCTTGAGTTGTAACATTTTACAATCACATAAGCCAAACCAAACAATCAGAAACTGATTTTGTTTCACGTTTTAACGCCTAAAATCAGCCAAACATGAACCACCAAAACTCACACGAATCAATGGATCACAAAACTAAACATAAAGTAATTAGACGGGATAGAATTTACCTTGTGTTGGGCAGCGATTGAGACCGTCAAGTGTCGAGTTTCAAACTAACTCTGCCGACTCCGACTCCGGTTATCCGAATAGCAAATGGGACAACGAGAGTGAAACGAATAGTGAGTATGCAAATCGACAATGAACCAAACGGAGAACAATTTTTTATAAGCTGTTTTGATAATAATTTCTGATTTTTCCGCCCGTCTGTGTGTGTGTGTGTATTCGCGCGTCTGTTTCTGTGTGTGTGTGTGTTCTCTGTGTGTGTGTGTTCTCCTTTTTTTTTTTCTCTGAAACCCAAGGGTTCCTTTTATAGCCAAAGTTTAGGGCTCCAACGGTTTCTTTCCAAGAATTCAAAATTTGAATTCTTGGAAAGACAAGTTGCAAGAGGAATGATGAAAACTGAAGAAAAATTTGAGATGAGATGCCTACCTTTTCAGGCGGATTTGAAAGGTGGTGACGGGTCGGCGGTGTGGAGTAGACGGTCGGCGGCCAGCTGGGTTTCCTCTTTTCCGAGGTCTGCCACCGGCGGTGGCGACCTTTTCGAGGCTACCAAAAGCCTCCGAAAAGGGGAAGGGACGTTGTGAGGTGACGGGAGAGGGTGTGGTCGTCGTTTGCCCGCAAAATCCGGCGGGTTTTGGGGGTTTTGGGCGGCGGCAGTTGGGTTTGGGGGTGGGGTTTGTCGGCTGGTTTTGGGGAGGAGAGAGTGGAGAGTGAAGAGATTAGGGGTGTGTTTAGTGGTGAGGTTGGGCGGCGGCAGCAGGTGGACGAAGTGGGGGTTGTCGGTTGAGGTGGAAAGGTTTTGGGAGGTGGGGGTGTCGGCTGATTTTGGGAGTGGAAGAGAGAGGGGTTTGTTTGGTTTGGATGAGAGAAAGTGAATTAGGGTGGGTTTAGTGAGGAGTTTGGGCCGGGTCAGGGTATTTTGGGCTGGGTCGGCTGAATTGGGTAGTGGGTTAGGAGGTGTTGGGTAGAAAGAGGTATAAAAATTGGCCCAAACATGTGTAGGTAAATGAATTAGTTTGTAGAAAAAATGTAATTTTCCCTAATCGTTTTTCCATTTAATTAATTCAACGATGCATTCTTTTGCCCTGATTAATTTCAAATACTTATATAGTTGACTTAAACATAATTTTGGTACGCATAATCGCAATCCTCAATTGATAGAACAATATTTAGGAAATGTTATAGCGATACGACAAATCTCATTTAGAGTTTGAAATAAAAGTTACTATACCAATATCTTGTTAAAAAGAATGAATTATAAAATATTTTTGTGGTGATTTTATAAGACACAATATTTTTAGTAATTATTATTATAGAAAGTAAAGGAAATCATTTTTAAAAAAAATGATTATTGGTGCCAAAATTAATATATAAATAAGAAAATTATTTTGAAAAAGTCCTCGAGATTAAGAGGCATATAAAAATTAATTATAGGAAAAAGGAGGGCCAAAATTGGGTGTCAACAATATATATAATAAAATAGACGAAATCATGCCGAGTTTCGACAAAAGGAGGGATGCAACACGAGGACTTCCCAGGGGGTCACCCATCCTAGTACTACTCTCGCCCAAGCACGCTTAACTTCGGAGTTCTGATGGAATCCGGTGCGTTAGTGCTGGTATGATCGCATCCATCATTCATAGCACTCTAAATTCTATTAAACCTCTTTCCTCCCCCTAGCCTGACTTCCTGCCCGCCCGCGCCGCCTGTCGCGCCCATCCTGCCCGCCCCCATCGCCTATCCTAGCGACGCCGCAGCTCTAGTGTCGTTTCTGCAAGAAAAAAATTATATATATATATAATCAAATAGACGAAATCATGCCGAGTTTCGACAAAAGGAGGGATGCAAAACGAGGACTTCCCAGGGGGTCACCCATCCTAGTACTACTCTCGCCCAAGCACGCTTAAGTTCGGAGTTCTGATGGGATCCGGTGCGTTAGTGCCTGGGTATTGATCGATCCATCATTCATTTATCACTCTAAATTCTATTAAACCTCTTTCCTCCCCCTAGCCTGACTTCCTGCCCGCCCGCGCCGCCTGTCGCGCCCATCCTGCCCGCCCCCATCGCCTATCCTAGCGACGCCGCAGCTCTAGTGTCGTTTTTGCAAGAAAAAAATTATATATATATATAATCAAATAGACGAAATCATGCCGAGTTTCGACAAAAGGAGGGATGCAACACGAGGACTTCCCAGGGGGTCACCCATCTTAGTACTACCCTAGCCCAAGCACGCTTAACTTCGGAGTTTTGATGGATCCGGTGCGTTAGTGCTGGTATGATCGCATCCATCATTCATAGCACTTTAAATTCTATTAAACCTCTTTCCTCCCCCTAGCCTGACTTCCTGCCCGCCCGCGCCGCCTGTCGCGCCCATCCTGCCCGCCCCCATCGCCTATCCTAGCGACGCCGCAGCTCTAGTGTCGTTTCTGCAAGAAAAAAAATTAAATATATATATATATAATCAAATAGACGAAATCATGCCGAGTTTCGACAAAAGGAGGGATGCAACACGAGGACTTCCCAGGGGGTCACCCATCCTAGTACTACTCTCGCCCAAGCACGCTTAACTTCGGAGTTCTGATGGGATCCGATGCGTTAGTGCTGGTATGATCGCATCCATCATTCATAGCACTCTAAATTCTATTAAACCTCTTTCCTCCCCCTAGCCTGACTTCCTGCCCGCCCGCGCCGCCTGTCGCGCCCATCCTGCCCGCCCCCATCGCCTATCCTAGCGACGCCGCAGCTCTAGTGTCGTTTCTGCAAGAAAAAAATTATATATATATATAATCAAATAGACGAAATCATGGCGAGTTTCGACAAAAGGAGGGATGCAACACGAGGACTTCCCAGGGGTCACCCATGCCTAGTACTACTCTCGCGCCAAAGGCACGCTTAACTTCGAGCCATGTTCTGATGGATCCGAGTGCGTTAGTCGCTGGGTTATGATCGCATCCATCATTCATAGCACTCTAAATTCTATTAACCTCTTTCCTCCCCCTAGCCTGACTTCCTGCCCGCCCGCGCCGCCTGTCGCGCCCATCCTGCCCGCCCCCATCGCCTATCCTAGCGACGCCGCAGCTCTAGTGTCGTTTCTGCAAGAAAAAAATTATATATATAATCAAATAGACGAAATCATGCCGAGTTTCGACAAAAGGAGGGATGCAACACGAGGACTTCCCAGGGGTCACCCATCCTAGTACTACTCTCGCCCAAGCACGCTTAACTTCGGAGTTCTGATGGGATCCGGTGCGTTAGTGCTGGTATGATCGCATCCATCATTCATAGCACTCTAAATTCTATTAAACCTCTTTCCTCCCCCTAGCCTGACTTCCTGCCCGCCCGCGCCGCCTGTCGCGCCCATTCCTGCCCTCCCCCATCGGCCTATCTAGCAGACGCCGCAAGCTCTAGTGTCGTTTCTGCAAGAAAAAAATTATATATATATATAAATCAAATAGACGAAATCAGGCCGCAGTTTCGGACAAAAGGAGGGGAGTGCAACACGAGGACTTCCCAGGGGGTCACCCATCCTAGTACTACTCTCGCCCAAGCACGGCTAACTTCAGAGTTCTGATGGGATCCGGTGCGTTAGTGCTGGTATGATCGCATCCATCATTCATAGCACTCTAAATTCTATTAAACCTCTTTCCTCCCCCTAGCCTGACTTCCTTCCCGCCCGCGCCGCCTGTCGCGCCCATCCTGCCCGCCCCCATCGCCTATCCTAGCGACGCCGCAGCTCTAGTGTCGTTTCTGCAAGAAAAAAATTATATATATATATAATCAAATAGACGAAATCATGCCGAGTTTCGACAAAAGGAGGGATGCAACACGAGGACTTCCCAGGGGTCACCCATCCTAGTACTACTCTCGCCCAAGCACGCTTAACTTCGGAGTTCTGATGGGATCCGGTGCGTTAGTGCTGGTATGATCGCATCCATCATTCATAGCACTCTAAATTCTATTAAACCTCTTTCCTCCCCCCTAGCCTGACTTCCTGCCCGCCCGCGCCGCCTGTCGCGCCCATCCTGCCCGCCCCCCTCGCCATGCCTAGCGACGCCGCCAGCTCGTGTCGTTTTCTGCAAGAAAAAAATTATATATATAATCAAATAGACGAAATCATGCCGAGTTTCGACAATAGGAGGGATGCAACACGAGCACTTCCCAAGGGGTCACCCATCCTAGTACCACTCTTGCTCAAGCATGCTTAACTTCGGAGTTCTGATGGATCCGGTGCGTTAGTGCTGGTATGATCGCATCCATCATTCATAGCACTTTAAATTCTATTAAACCTCTTTCCTCCCCCTAGCCTGACTTCCTGCCCGCCCGCGCCGCCTGTCGCGCCCATTCTGCCCGCCCCCATCGCCTATCCTAGCGACGCCGCAGCCCTAGTGTCGTTTCTGCAAGAAAAAAATTATATATATAATCAAATAGACGAAATCCATTGCCGAGTTTCGGACCAAAAGGAGGGATGGCAACACGAGACTTCCCAGAGGGGTCCACCCATCCTAGTACTACTCTCGCCCAAGCACGCCTAACTTCGGAGTTCTGATGGGATCCGGTGCGTTAGTGCTGGTATGATCGCATCCATCATTCATAGCACTCTAAATTCTATTAAACCTCTTTCCTCCCCTAGCCTGACTTCCTGCCCGCCCGCGCCGCCTGTCGCGCCCATCCTGCCCGCCCCCATCGCCTATCCTAGCGACGCCGCAGCTCTAGTGTCGTTTCTGCAAGAAAAAAATTATATATATAATCAAATAGACGAAATCATGCCGAGTTTCGAAAAAAGGAGGGATGCAACACGAGGACTTCCCAGGGGGTCAACCATCCTAGTACTACTCTCGCCAAAGCACGCTTAACTTCGGAGTTCTGATGGGATCCGGTGCGTTGGTGCTGGTATGATCGCATCCATCATTCATAGCACTCTAAATTCTATTAAACCTCTTTCCTCCCCCTAGCCTGACTTCCTGCCGGCCCGCGCCGCCTGTCGCGCCCATCCTGCCCGCCCCCATCGCCTATCCTAGCGACGCCGCAGCTCTAGTGTCGTTTCTGCAAGAAAAAAATTATATATATATATAATCAAATAGACGAAATCATGCCGAGTTTCGCACAAAAGGAGGGGATGCAACACGAGGACTTCCAGGGGTCCACCCATCCTAGTACTAACTCTCGCCCAAGGCAACGCTTCACTTCGGAGTTCTGATGGGATCCTGGATTGCGGTTAGTGCTGGATGTCGCAAATCCATCATTCATTAGCACTCTAAATTTTCTATTAAACCTCTTTCCTCCCCCTAGCCTGGACTTCCTGCCCGCCCGCGCCGCCCTGTCGCGCCATCCTGCCCGCCCCATCGGCCTATCCTAGCGACCGCCGCAGTAGCTCTAGTGTCGTTTCTGCAAGAAAAAAATTATATATATATATAATCAAATAGACGAAATCATGCCGAGTTTCGACAAAAGGAGGGATGCAACACGAGGACTTCCCAGGGGGTCACCCATCCTAGTACTACTCTCGCCCAAGCACGCTTAACTTCGGAGTTTTGATGGGATCCGGTGCGTTAGTGCTGGTATGATCGCATCCATCATTCATAGCACTCTAAATTCTATTAACCCTCTTTCCTCCCCCTAGCCTGACTTCCTGCCCGCCCGCGCCGCCTGTCGCGCCCATCTTGCCCGCCCCCATCGCCTATCCTAGCGACGCCGCAGCTCTAGTGTCATTTCTGCAAGAAAAAAATTATATATATAATCAAATAGACGAAATAATGCCGAGTTTCGATAAAAGGAGGGATGCAACACGAGGACTTCCCAGGGGGTCACCCATCCTAGTACCACTCTCGCCCAAGCACGCTTAACTTCGGAGTTCTGATGGGATCCGGTGCGTTAGTGCTGGTATGATCGCATCCATCATTCATAGCACTCTAAATTCTATTAAACCTCTTTCCTCCCCCTAGCCTGACTTCCTGCCCGCCCGCGCCGCCTGTCGCGCCCATCCTTCCCTCCCCCATCGCCTATCCTAGCGACGCCGCAGCTCTAGTGTCGTTTCTGCAAGAAAAAAATTATATATATATATAATCAATTAGACGAAATCATGCCGAGTTTCGACAAAAGGAGGGATGCAACACGAGGACTTCCCAGGGGGTCACCCATTCTAGTACTACTCTCGCCCAAGCACGCTTGACTTCGGAGTTCTGATGGGATCCGGTGCGTTAGTGCTGGTGTATGATCGCATCCATCATTCATAGCACTCAAATTCTATTAAACTCTTTCCCCCCTAGCCTGACTTCCTGCCCGGCCCGCGCCGCCTGTCGCGCCCATCCTGCCCGCCCCCATCGCCTATCCTAGCGACGCCGCAGCTCTAGTGCCGTTTCTGCAAGAAAAAACTTATATATATAATCAAATAGACGAAATCATGCCGAGTTTCGACAAAAGGAGGGATGCAACACGAGGACTTCCCAGGGGGTCACCCATCCTAGTACTACTCTCGCCCAAGCACGCTTGACTTCGGAGTTCTGATGGGATCCGGTGCGTTAGTGCTGGTATGATCGCATCCATCATTCATAGCACTCTAAATTCTATTAAACCTCTTTCCTCCCCCTAGCCTGACATCCTGCCCGCCCGCGCCGCCTGTCGCGCCCCTCCTGCCCGCCCCCATCGCCTATCCTAGCGACGCCGCAGCTCTAGTGTCGTTCGCAAAAAAAAAATTATATATAATATAAATCAAATAGACGAAATCATGCGATGTTTCGGACAAAAGGAAGGGATTGCAACACGAGGACTCCCAGGGGGACACCCATCCTAGTACTACTCTCGCCAAGCACGCTTAACTTCGGAGTTCTGATGGGATCCGGTGCGTTAGTGCTGGTATGATCGCATCCATCATTAATAGCACTCTAAATTCTATTAAACCTCTTTCCTCCCCCTAGCCTGACTTCCTGCCCGCCCGCGCCGCCTGTCGCGCCCATCCTGCCCGCCCCCATCGCTTATCCTAGCGACGCCGCAGCTCTAGTGTCGTTTCTGCAAGAAAAAAATTATATATATAATCAAATAGACGAAATCATGCCGAGTTTCGACAAAAAGAGGGATGCAACACGAGGACTTCCCAGGGGGTCACCCATCCTAGTACTACTCTCGCCCAAGCACGCTTAACTTCAGAGTTCTGATGGGATCCGGAGCGTTAGTGCTGGTATGATCGCATCCATCATTCATAGCACTCTAAATTCTATTAAACCTCTTTCCTCCCCCTAGCCTGACTTCCTGCCCGCCCGCGCCGCCTGTCGCGCCCAGCCTGCCCGCCCCCATCGCCTATCCTAGCGACGCCGCAGCTCTAGTGTCGTTTCTGCAAGAAAAAAATTATATATATATATAATCAAATAGACGAAATCATGCCGAGTTTCGACAAAAGGAGGGATGCAACACGAGGACTTCCCAGGGGGTCACCATCCTAGTACTACTCTCGCCCAAGCACGCTTAACTTCGGAGTTCTGATGGGATCCGGTGCGTTAGTGCTGGTATGATCGCATCCATCATTCATAGCACTCTAAATTCTATTAAACCTCTTTCCTCCCCCTAGCCTGACTTCCTGCCCGCCCGTGCCGCTGTTCGCGCCCATTCCTGCCCGCCCCCATCGCCTATGCCTTAGCGACGCCGCCAGCCTTAGTGTCGTTTCTGCAAGAAAAAAATTATATATATATATAATCAAATAGACGAAATCATGCCGAGTTTCGACAAAAGGAGGGATGCAACGCGAGGACTTCCCAGGGGGTCACCCATCCTAGTACTACTCTCGCCCAAGCACGCTTAACTTCGGAGTTCTGATGGGATCCGGTGCGTTAGTGCTGGTATGATCGCATCCATCATTCATAGCACTCTAAATTCTATTAAACCTTTTTCCTCCCCCTAGCCTGACTTCCTGCCCGCCCGCGCCGCCTGTCGCGCCCATCCTGCCCGCCCCCATCGCCTATCCTAGCGACGCCGCAGCTCTAGTGTCGTTTCTGCAAGAAAAAAATTATATACATATATAATCAAATAGACGAAATCATGCCGAAGTTTCGACAAAAGGAGGGATGCAACACGAGGACTTCCCAGGGGGTCACCCATCCTAGTACTACTCTCGCCCAAGCATGCTTAACTTCGGAGTTCTGATGGGATCCGGTGCGTTAGTGCTGGTATGATCGCATCCATCATTCATAGCACTCAAATTATCTATAAACCTCTTTCCTTCCCCCTAGCCTGACTTCCTGCCCGCCCGCGCCGCCTGTCGCGCCCATCCTGCCCGCCCCCATCGCCTATCCTAGCGACGCCGCAGCTCTAGTATCGTTTCTGCAAGAAAAAAATTATATACATATATAATCAAATAGACGAAATCATGCCGAAGTTTCGACAAAAGGAGGGATGCAACACGAGGACTTCCCAGGGGGTCACCCATCCTAGTACTACTCTCGCCCAAGCACGCTTAACTTCGGAGTTCTGATGGGATCCGGTGCGTTAGTGCTGGTATGATCGCATCCATCATTCATAGCACTCTAAATTCTATTAAACCTCTTTCCTCCCCTAGCCTGACTTCCTGCCCCCGCGCCGCCTGTCGCGCCCATCCTGCCCGCCCCCATCGCCTATCCTAGCGACGCCGCAGCTCTAGTGTCGTTTCTGCAAGAAAAAAATTATATATATATATAATCAAATAGACGAAATCATGCCGAGTTTCGACAAAAGGAGGGATGCAACACGAGGACTTCCCAGGGGGTCACCCATCCTAGTACTACTCTCGCCCAAGCACGCTTAAGGCAGGCAACGGAACCGGACCGGTAGTACCGGACCGGTATTAACCGGAACCGGACCGGTACCGGCGAATCCTTCCGCCGGTTGGCCGGGAACCAGGACGGTACCGGTACCGGTACTACCGGGATTTTTCCCATTGTTCGTCCCGGACCGGTACTTACCGGGACCGGACCGGTATACCGGGTCCCGGTCTTTTTTTTTTTTAATTTTAATTAAATTAAAATTCGGTTATTTATAATTGAAAAAGTTTCAAAATATATAAGTTATTTTATATTTCTTTTAAAAGTATAACTTAATAAATTAGATTTTTTTTAGAGTTTAAATTTTAAACTCTAAAAGTTTAAAACTTTAAATTTCAAATTTTTAAACTCTTAAAATCTTTTTAAACTTTTAAGTCTTTACTCTTAAGTCTTAAGTTAATAACTTACTTATTTAAGTTTGAATCTTTTTAAACTATATCAAACTTTCATTTGTTAAACAACTTTTTAAAATTTGAAATTGTAACTTAAGTTTGAAACATTTAAAAATTGAAATATATAAAAAAGACTTGTATTAAATTGAAGACAATAATTAAAAAAATTTAAGGCGAATAGCCTATAATTTTATTCATAAAAATTAAATAATACAATTTGTATTACAAAATATTAGAAGAGAACCTAATCTACGCAGCCACCTTCTAGGAAGGGTTCTGTTTGAATTAGGCCTCGAACTATCATACTAATATTTGAATCCTTGAAAATAGTCTTTCCGTAGAGTTTCTAAGAATTTCCTCGTAACATTTTCTGGAAGTGGTTGTTGTGCTTGATCCTCCAATGCATCCATGCCGTCTTCACTTGAATTTACCAAAATATTATCTATATCATATTCAAATTGGACAGGTAAACTAGGACGCCCATAATTCCTTCGCTCGGCATTGATCCAATCTCTAAACAATACCGATATCTCCAAGCTGTCCGATGCTAATGAATACCTATGCTCCCCAATTTGATATCTTGCTGCACTAAAAGCGCCCTCCGAAGCTACTGAAGATGCTTGAATAGCTAGCAAATCTCGAACCCCCGGTTGAAGTTTTGGAAATGACTTGCCGCGAGTCTTCCACCATTCCAAAAGTTGAGGTTTGCCTTGTGCATCCTTAATGCTTTCCATTCCCTGATTAAGATATTCATCAAAATCATTTCTTTCATTAGAAGTAAGACCAAGATAATTTTCCATCATATCATCAATATCATCTTAATTTGAATATCTACGCCTAGAACTTGAAGGTTCTACATTATGTACTTTATCATTTATTCTACTAGAATTATACAAGTCATACAATTTTCTAGCTTCAATTCTTATGCTATCTTTAACATCGGACAAACTAGGTAATTTGTCCTCTTCGGCAACTTCGTCACCTTGGATACTTTGTTCAAATATAATCTCTAAAATATCTAAATTACAATATATTCTTTCAACCATTCGTGATGCACCTATTTCTTTGTAAGTTGGGTTTAATAAACAAGCAGTTAAATAAATTTGAGGAATAGGAATAAAATATTTTTTAAATTTTTTAATCATTGCATTAATAGAATCTTTAAACCGTGGAATATTTTTGTATTGAAAAAATTTATCAGAAATAGCACATATATTTGGTAAAACTGAACAAATAGTTGGATAATAAAGTCCAGATATTTGTTTTGTAGCTAAATAAAAAAATTTTAAAAATTCTTTAAGTTCATATACTTCTTTCCAATCAGTGTCAGTAATTCTATAATCAATATCTGAATTGTGAGCATTCCAAACCATTTGTAAAGGCTTTCTATATTCATAAGCAACTTTAAGCATTTCATATAAAGAATTCCATCTAGTAGACACAGTTTTTTGAATTTTTCTAGGGGGGAGTTCTAATTCACGACACCGATTTTCAAACTCTACACGCCTAGACTTTACTTGACATTTAAAAATAAAATGGCATGCAGCTTCACATTTTATACAACCATTATTATACATTGCTACACCATCTCTAACAATTAAATTATATATGTGTGCAGCACACCTAATATGAAACCGTCATTATAAATAGGGCAAATTGTCGGTTTTAGTTTATCAACATCATTTGTATTATTAGAAGCATTATCAAGGGTGACACTAATTACTTTATTACAAATTCCATAAAATTCTAAAACATCTACAATAGTTTGAGCTATGTAACTACCGGTTTTTAGCATTTCACAACATTTATAACCTAAAATTCTTTTTTGCATGTTCCAATTTTCATCAATCCAATGACCAGTAATAGTAAAATAATCGTTACCATTAGGACTACGACCCATATCAGAAGTGATAGCCATTCTACAAGTATTATAGTTAAATAAACAACGAAGATATTGTACATGTTGTCCTTGATAATCAAAAATAGCTTTTTTAATAGTATATCTTGAAAAACCTGTGAAAGAAGGATTATACACTATTTGAATATAATGAACAAAACCGGGATTTTCAGCAAAACTAAAAGGCAAGCCACAAAGAACAATCATTTTAGCTAATCCTTCAAGATCTCTTTCTCTACTATAACTACGATGTGTACTAGGGCCAGAAACATTAGAAGGGTTTAACTGTGATTGGATCATGTTAGAGGCCCCTACTCCTACAGATGCATCGGGAAGGGGAGTACCATATTTTTTGCATCGGCTATAGCTACGGCTTGCAAAAATTCATTTTTACAACATCTAAGTAAATGATTTCTTAAATGTCCCGTCCCACCCGACTTTCCCGTAGTTGTATGATTCAAAAAAGATTTACATACTTTACAAATAGCTTGAGTTTTATCATCATTTTGAATCATAAATTGCCACACAACAGATTTTTTAGGACGTTCAGCCTTTGGCTTAGCCCTAGTAGGATGTACAGGGGGAGGGGGAGTGGAAGCGGGAGCAGGAGTGGGACTAGTAGCCGTAGGCGGCTCGGTTTCATCATCATCATAAGTATCATTACCATCATATTCATTATCATATTCTACTTCTTCATCTAGCTCTTCATTAAAATTACCAAACCTTGTTTGTAAAAATTCATGATCTAATTGAGTATTTCTATCAATATTAAAAGGAGTTTCATCAACATGTGTAAAATCATCCGTATTTATTCTTAATTGAGGTTGTTGTCTAGTGTTAGATTTGGATTTAGAAGAACTACCGACTTTAGTTTTTCCGGTTAGTGCATTACCTACCCTACCAAAAAATGAACTTTTACCCTTGCCAACATTTTTATCACCGGATTCCATTGTAAAATATTAAAAGTAAGCAAATAAATAAATACAAAAATTAAATGCAAAAAAATAAACAAGTAAAGAGATGAAAGTTGGAACGAATGTACCAAACGTCTGCGTAAAAACAGACGTGTATAACCAAAAGCCAAAATTGATAGATGAAACTTGAAGCTTGAAAATTGCTCCAAAATAATCCAACAAATAAAATTAACAATTTAAGAGAGACTATTAGAGAATAGAGAGTAGAAGAGTAGAAGATTGAGAGAGTAGATGAAGAAGAAGAAATTTTGTGTAATAAATAATGAAGGGGTGGGGGGTTTTTATAGTTAAAATTTAGGACTAAAATGTATTTTTAAAAACTTTGGGGTATTAAAAAAAGTTAGGGGGGTAGGGGGGTGTTTTGGGGGGGTGTTTGGCTGTTATAGCCGTTGGGTGGGCCCCACAGGCCGTTGCCAACGGCTACCCAACGGCTACTTTTTAAAAAAAAAAAAAAAAAAAAAAAATTTGAAAACCAACCGAATCGAACCGGACCGGACCGGACCGGTACCGGGACGGACCGGACCGGGACGATCCGGTAACTACCCCCTTCCGTCCCGTTACCCCTTCCGTCCCACCTCTCAACCGGACGGAACCGGAGTACACCGGACCGGAACCGGACCGGTAATGGACCGGGACGGTCCGGAACCGGTACCGGTACCTCCCGGTTCCGTTGCCAGCCATAAGCACGCTTAACTTCGGAGTTCTGATGGGATCCGGTGCGTTAGTGCTGGTATGATCGCATCCATCATTCATAGCACTCTAAATTCTATTAAACCTCTTTCCTCCCCCTAGCCTGACTTCCTGCCCGCCCGCGCCGCCTGTCGCGCCCATCCTGCTCGCCCCCATCGCCTATCCTAGCGACGCCGCAGCTCTAGTGTCGTTTCTGCAAGAAAAAAATTATACATATATATAATCAAATAGACGAAATCATGCCGAGTTTCGACAAAAGGAGGGATGCAACACGAGGACTTCCCAGGGGGTCACCCATCCTAGTACTACTCTCGCCCAAGCACGCTTAACTTCGGAGTTCTGATGGGATCCGGTGCGTTAGTGCTGGTATGATCGCATCCATCATTCATAGCACTCTAAATTCTATTAAACCTCTTTCCTCCCCTTAGCCTGACTTCCTGCCCGCCCGCGCCGCCTGTCGCGCCCATCCTGCCCGCCCCCATCGCACTATCTTAAGCACGCCGCAGCTCTAGTGTCGTTTCTGCAAGAAAAAAATTATATACATATATAATCAAATAGACGAAATCATGCCGAAGTTTCGACAAAAGGAGGGATGCAACACGAGGACTTCCCAGGGGGTCACCCATCCTAGTACTACTCTCGCCCAAGCATGCTTAACTTCGGAGTTCTGATGGGATCCGGTGCGTTAGTGCTGGTATGATCGCATCCATCATTCATTGCACTCTAAATTCTATTAACCCTCTTTCCTCCCGTAGCCTGACTTCCTGCCCGCTCGC